>JAVIWC010005326.1:0-57936 GCA_031894815.1 Creontiades dilutus | reverse complement strand
AATCGTCCAAACGGGAGTAAAAAAAAAATTTTTTTTGAATCTTCATAATTTTTTCCAAGGATCTCAAATATCATACTTGCGCACCCCGCGCAACTGCGCAATCTTGCGCAACTGACACTAACTTTCTTATTTTAAATGAGAACCCTAATTTTTTATTACAGATTCGGATTCTACTCAAAATTTCATGAAAATTTGACCCCTCAATCAATTTTTTTGATTGCGCGCAACCGGTTCAGCGAGCACGCAAAGTTGCGCAACCCCAAAATTGTCAAATAGTGGATGATGGTGAACTCTAAAGTGTGGCACATGAATTTTCATTGTTTTTTAACGCTGATTCACGTGGTGCTGTCCGTTTCTTGATTCGGCTCAATTTTTGCGGAATAATGACCTAAATTTGGTTATTTCTCGTGAAAAAATCATCTTTTTTCGCGCTTGTGTTTGCACATGAAATTTCATAGGTAATTATCCATTTCCTTTCCGTCCTCCTTTCTCAACCGGACCTCGAAAACTAATCCCCGTAAAAATCTGAAAACAGGCGCCTAAGATTTAAAAAAACGGACGAGAAATAACCAAATTTAGGTCATTATTCCGCAAAAATTGAGCCGAATCAAGAAACGGACAGCACCACGTGAATCAGCGTTAAAAAACAATGAAAATTCATGTGCCACACTTTAGAGTTCACCATCATCCACTATTTGACAATTTTGGGGTTGCGCAAATCCAATTCAATAAAATCGTTGAGTTGAATCACAGAATGAGTTCAGCTCCCATCCACATTTCTCATCTAACCGCGAAAATGCTGGTTGGATAACGTCCAGGAATTGATTCCGCCATGAAAAGATCCAATCAGCTAAAGTGGGATTCAGGAAAGGGTGTGGAAATAGAACCAACGGGATTAAGAGTTTTGAGATCCTGACGTCTCTTCATCCTCGAGAAACGCGTCACATTGACGCAGAAAACTGTAGTTTAAAACGCTGCACATTATCACGCATTTACAAAGTTTTACCCTGTTACAAAGTTTCTTTGGAAGAATTGAGTAGTCAATTACTTAAGTAATTAAGTTGGACATGTACGTGAGTCAACATGATTATTTGATCTGAGTGGAAATGGTAACATAAATATGTAACATGTGTAGAAAGAGTCAGGAGGCTTGTCGGGCGGTACTGGAAACGGAAGAAATAGGAAAAATGGTAGATGGCAAAGTTAGTTATACAGGAAAAAAATTTTCTATTTGAAGTTAGTAGGTGGCCACTCAAACGTCCTGGTGTCGTAACTTTTAGGGCAGTAATTCTGAACGTATTGGAAGCCTTCGACAAGGTGTGGCACGAACGTCTACGAATTGAGAGGGTTGTTTCCTCACCAGTTTTGTGAAATACTTCATTCCTGCTAGACCAACAGATTCTCAGAGTAAAGGTAAAGGATGAGAACTCTAAGGTTGAAAGCATCGAAGCAGGTGTAACACGGGGGAGCAATCTAGCTCCTTTGTAATATTTGATGCATACAAAGAAGGAACTATTACAGCAAATTTTGCGGATGATACTGCTGATATTTCAGACTCGTAGAGGACTCAGTAGAGTAGGCAAATTCTGCCAAACATATCTAGGAATAACACTCATACTAACGCAGAGGTTGTCCAGTTGCTGGAAAATCATCTAAAGGGAAGAGTGGGAGGAGAATGTAAGGAAGAAAAAGGAAGAGCTCACTATCATGTTTCGAAAATGTAGTAGCTTATGGATCGATATTCGCAACTTGATATCCACAACAAACTACTGCTGCAAATGGCTGTGCTGATGCTTGTTTGTACTGCTAGGAGGGTACTGCTAAAACGTTAAAATGATCCAAACCATCCAAAATGAAGTACTTCGGGCTCTCGTTAATGCTTCATGATAGGAAATAATTTGTGACCCAGAACCTTCTGCATCATAAGCATGTGGGATATCGTTCTCCAAGTAGCTTTTAGAATCGATTGCGATGGATCCGAAAGTTATATAACTGTATTTAGAGGAAATCACATTTTTCCAGTGTATTGCCACAATCTGGCCTTGAGAGCTTAATTAGGAGCAATCTGGGTCCTTTGTTTTGTTTGCTTTGTTCAAAGACTGTAGCAACATTTGGGGATGATACTGCAATGTTAGCTGTTTCATCCTTAGTAGAGGACTCAAGAAAGGTACAGGAAGCAACAACTGCATTTAATGAATGGGTTGAAACATGTGGCGACTAAAGAGAAATGGAACCAAATCCACTCATGTCAATTTCGGAAACAAATAGATTCTGACAGTACCACTCAAATTGAACGGAACCAGCGTCCAAATCAAAGCAAATTCTGCCAAATATCTAGGGATGGCACTGGACGGAAAGCTTAGGTGGAGAGAATGTAAAGAAGAAAAAGGAAGAACTCAATATCAAGTTCAGAACGATGTATTGGCTGAAGGTCCGATATTCTCAACTAACATCCACAACTAAGTAATCAGCAGCTGTACAAGACATGTACTGTAGAAGATGTACTGTACAAGATGCTTTTATGTACCAATGGAGTATGTACTCAACTATGGTCGGGTACTGAGAAAACAAATATTAAAATCATCCAAATCTTCTAAAGTAACGTACTTTGGCCAACCGTTAATGCTCCACGGTACATAAGAAATTACGAACTTCACAGAGACCTTCAGGTGGAGACTGTCAATGAGATAATTAAAACTCGGCGGGGTTTCGGCCCCTGCACCCAGGATGATGTACCTTGAAAAGGTTTTTGCTCTCTCTCTCATCTCTCTCTCACTGTAAGATACCTAAGTACCTGAGCAACAAAATTTCAGGAGAGAATAAAATGTGCACAAAATGTGTACCTTAGCAACGATCGGTTGCAACTGAAAATCATAGGTAACTAAGCCAGAACTTCGCTCCAATATGAAGTTTTGTCAACAAAACGAACTCGTAAACAATGGTTCTCCGGGATGTAAGGAGGGGGGAAATTGGCAGCGTGGGATGTGGTCTGGTGTCAAATAAATTCACAGCTTTCCAAAAAGTGGTGAACAATTTTTGTGCGATGAAAAATGGCGAAAATAAATTTCCTTAGCAACGATCGGTTGTAAGTGAAAATCATTATAAAAATACGCGCTACTTTTGTCTCACTTTTTCCTGTCGCTTTTCGGCGGGGGCTCCCATCGCAAAAACCTTTTCAAGGTTAAAATATGACACCAGCAACGAGCAAAGGCTGTTCAAGCATAAGAACCCAGAGGCTTTACAGTTGCTGGATACCTCACAGCAAATTCGGCATTTGAAGAGGAGCATCTTTCGACCTTTGATGCTGATTTCCAGCTTCAGACTTGAACTGCAAGATGCGTTGTTGTACTTGTCACTGAACTGATACCAGAGTGAAAAATTGTAATTGTACGAACTGAATAGCTGAATAGCTACTATTATAATGATGTATATTTGTAACCAGGCGTTATGTACATGAAACGCTTGGAAAAAACAAAAATGGTCATGTAAGCAAGTATACAAAATAGTAGATCTGAGCAGAAATGTTAACATGAATATTTGACCCGAATAGAAATTGTCAGGGGGCTCGTCGGGTGGTACTGGCATCTGAAGAAAGAGGAGAAATGTTAGATGGCAAAGTTATATAGAAGAAAGTTTTTCTATTTAAGTTTCGCAGGCGGCCGCTCAACCCTCTCGGACCTGCGTTTCCAAATAACGGTAAATGTTGCTACATAGTTATATTGAATGATGTATTCAGTAACACGCTTTCAGTCAAACTGATCAAAGTTTGCTTCTGTAGTGTAACCACTGATCTTGGGACTGTCGTATACGGACGTAAGTTTTTAAGTGGGAGAGGGTACTGTTGAACGTAAAGCGCTCCGAGTGGGATCATTTGATTCATTAAAGCAAATCTATGTTTAGCAAACATGAAAACATGATGTTATTCTGGAAGTTTGTAATTCTCTGCTTTTTAAAATATTTTAGATCTTTGACTTCATCCTTCATTATTGACAGAAACTAATGACTAGGACTCAGTCTCAACCTGACCCTAAATGTTATTTTTAATCCGAATTTAATCAACTCCAGTAGATTCGGAGACATTTTTTTTTATTCGGTCACTTACAATTAAAAGTACAAAATACCTGGCCATGACGCTTGACGCTAAGCTCAGGTGGAGAGAACACGTCAAAACAAAAGGAATCTGAACTCGTTTTAAAACTTGGAAGAGTGTACTGGTTAATCGGCCGGATATCCACCATCACTATTGGTAACAAGCTGCTATTGTACAATCAAGTACTTTAGGCAGTTAGGGAGTATGGAGCGCAGTTGTGGGGCTGCACGGCTCCAACCAGTGGCGAGGTGGCCAGTGGCGGCGATTAAGGTGTTTTTGATGTATGAAATTCACTTCACTTTTTTATAGTTGAAATCAGTGCAAATACAGCTTTGAATGACACTTTTTGAACCAAAATAATTATTGCTCAACAATACTGCCACAAACTACTTTGACGTCTACAAACCCTGCCTTAAGGTTGAATATCGCTTGCCACGGTAACCCTGTCGTTGTGACTTCGAACTGGAATTCCACCGACGCCACCGAGAAGTCACGAGGGCTTTCAAAGGTAAATTGCGTGTCTGAGCACGACCCTTAAAGCGATTTGATTGGTTGGTCGACGTTTTGGAGGGAGTAAGAGGAGGGGGCCCTCTGCAGCGGTGGAGGGGGGTGTATGAGATACGCAGAATGACAGCGGTTCCACACAAGGGCTAATGTCGCCAATGAGGCGGTAATTGGTACAACTGCGAGAATAAACATTTTTTTTATAAAGAGGAAATTGTATATTTAACATTAGTATTAACTGATTCTTTAAATTTATTAAATCGTTTGATCATCGACGAATCCAGAGATGACCACAGGCTTCGCCACTGGCTCCAACCTAGGACAGATAATCCAACACCGTTTTACGATGTATCACAGATGCACCGCGGTATTTCCGAAACGATGCCCTCCACCGTGAACTTCGAGTTGACACCGTGGATGACCCAAATATCACCACACAAGCTAGAACTCCATAAGCATCTCGCCTTTTTTTATATCCATGTCAATAGAAAAACCTCCACACCGAAAATCATGGATAACTAGACAATACATCATGGAGCAAGAACGGACATCTTGATACACTTATCGTTCGTGTGCTCATGCGGGATACCCAGGAACCACTACAATGCAGTTTATTCGACTTGTTCTTCTAATCCTGTTCCCACACGGCCAACCTGACCCTGATCGCGACCCTGCGATCCTGAAAAAGAAAGAAACTGAACACAGCATCAAATCTTAACGTGCATAGGTCTTGGACCTGCATATGGTTAGAGCAACACAAACATTCCAGATTTACAGAGGTATGCTTTTTAATGTCTTGTAAAATAGTTATGAAACTCAAGACCGGAAAACACATAATATGTAACTCCACATAATACGTGCTGTTACATAGTATGTAACTCTAGGTAAGAAAATCAATTTTATTCATTTTTATCATCAATATTTTTTTTTTATTTTTCATGTTTAGCTGATTAATTTACTTGATGTCTCAAACAATGTAAATTAACCACACAATAACCAAGATAATTTATTCTAGGAATCCATTTATTCATTATTTTATCACTTTTTTTTTTTTTTTTATTTTTACTTGCTCAAAGTTCTAAATAAGTGGTGTCTCCTATTGGTGCAGCTGTCTTTTCGATACACCTCATTGTATCTCCCAATAGTGGTACCACCTCTTTTGACACCATTCCTTCTTTCTTTCTTTTTTTTTTTTTTTTTTTTTTTTTTTTTTTTTCTTTTTAATTTTTCAACGATGTAGGCAGTGGCTTGTCTTCTGTTGGTCAACTATTCTCAGAGACTATCTATGAGAGAGAACATTCCAACAGAGGTACCTCCTCTTTTGACAACACCACTCCTTAAAAATATTTGTGCATTTTTATGCCTTCCAAGAAGTAGAGAAAGAGAGAAAAAAATGCTGTCTCCTGTTGGTGCAACTGTCATTTCGTTATTTACTAATAACTTCCAACAGGGGTGCCTCCTCTTTTGACAGACTTCCATTGATATTAACTCTAATATACCTATTACTCTTGTAAGATAATTTTTCTCTAGTTTGCTGTTTCAATTTTATTAATATTTTTACTCATAATTAATTAAGTTATTATTATTTTCAAGGTAATATGAGATATATTGATAGGATGTAGTGCAATCTTCTATTGAAACATCAA
The DNA here is from genome assembly GCA_031894815.1 of Creontiades dilutus. Lineage (NCBI taxonomy): Eukaryota > Metazoa > Arthropoda > Insecta > Hemiptera > Miridae > Creontiades > Creontiades dilutus. The sequence continues at coordinate 51,696 of JAVIWC010005326.1, read as the reverse complement.
TTTAATCCGGTCAGTCAAAAATATAATCATGAAACAGAAGGTATCGCAGCAAGCCAGCTAAATGAGACACTGTGTCAAAAACTGTTCACTTTAATAATTAACGAGCTTTTGGAGCAAAAATACAACTTGAACGAAAAAAAATTACATTTAATAGAATGTTCAAAACTTCAAGAAATATCAGTCTTTATTTTTTGGTTCACTGTCATCAGTCAACACTCCCAAATCCAAATCAGCTGGAACTCTTCTAAGACGATCGTGGCTGTATTTATAACTCCGTTTCCCATCTATGGATTTCAATTCGTATCTGTCATTTGGTAAAACATGAGCGACTCGGACAGGCCCTTTATACTTAGGATCTAGTTTTAGCTGATTTCGTTCTTCCACTTTAAGGTAAACTAGATCTCCCACCTGGAAAGGGACAATTTTCGCTTTACTTTTATCAAACTGTTCTTTAGAATATTCAGCATGCTTAGAAATTTCATGAGAAGCTCGTTCTCTAATATTAGGGATGTTTATGGGAGCCTCTGAAGTAATGTCTTCTCCCGCAATTATTAAGTCTCTTGGTCGAGAGACCAAGCCAAACATGAGTTCCATAGGAGAAACTTTGGTAACACGATGGGCTGTGGTGTTTAATGCAAGCTGGATATCCCCAATTGCATCCTGCCACGATCTATTTTCGTCCATTTCTGCCACTGTAAGCATATCCTTTAAGGTACCCATCATTCGCTCAACTTGACCATTTGCCCGACTAGACCCTGTAGCAATAAAATGTAACTCTATTTGAAAAGTACCACAAAACTCCTTAAAATCCCTAGATGAAAAACAGCCCCCTTGATCTACCACTAACCGATTCATAGGCCCAAACAGTGATATAGCATTTCGTAATGCTCTAATAGCATTAGCAGCTTCAAGTTTATGGGTAATCGATAAGAGACAATACTTGGTAAAGGAATCAACAAATACGAACAGATAATCTCTTGTATCCCTTTTTCCACTCAATTTTCCAGTAATATCCAAATGAACTGTTTTCCATGGAACAGTTGCTTTGGGAATGGGATGCAATTCCATCTGTTTTTTACCAGAATCACGTTTCGCTGTTTTACACACAACGCAGTTATCAACAAATTTACGAACGAACTTCGACATGTGTTCGAACCAATAGTGATTGTACATAGTTTCCAAGGTTTTCTCCCACCCTAGATGAAATATTGAACTGTGAATATTGTTGGTGACCGACCATCGAAGAGAGTGGGGGACTATGGGAAGGCAGCGAGAACGTGAATTACGTTGGATTTTTCGACAAAGAACACCTGATCGAATTTCATATGTGTCTCGAATTTCTTCATCAATCTCATTATCATTAAATTTATGAACTATTTCACGTATAATGGGATCTTGCTGCTGTTCAGCAAGGATCCATTCTGATGATACTGAGGTAATAATATTTACTTGTTTACTGAAATGTTCTAAGGGCTGCCTACTTGAATGTTCTGAACCAACTTTCTTACGCCCATGTGGACGAAATTTGTGCTGTATGATATTCTCATCTTCTTTTTTATCAAAAGGAGGAAAGGGGTTTGGAAGATCAATCCTTTTATGTTCCATATAATCTATTATATAACACGATTTCTCCAGTGAATGCTCACCTATAGCATTTCTTGACAAGAAATCAACATGGTTCATCTTAGATCCTGGTCTGTATTCCATTCTAAATTGGTAACCCTGCAAGAAAGCCCACCAAGTTTGAATTCGAGGAACCAAGTCTCTTTTATCTTGGGTTGCTTTAAGTGAAAGACAATCAGTGACCACTGTGAAAGGATGATTTTGCAAATAATTGTGAAAATGCTGAATGGCTTTTACTACTGCCATTGTTTCTAGGTCATAAGAATGATATCTAGATTCTGTTGGGGTTGTGCGCTTACTGTAATAAGCCACCACCCGGGGTTTTTTGTCAACAATGTGCATCAAAATAGCACCATACCCTTCAGCTGATGCATCTGTGTGAAGTTGAATTGGATGGCGTGGATCAAAAATCATTAGTACAGGGGCACTAGTGAGGTGGGATATAACTCTTTGTCGGGCTGTTTCATGTTCTGATGTCCATTTATCAATTTTGCCAGTAGGTGAAGCGCACTGAGTTAATTTATACAGGGGGCTCATGATGCTAGAAAAGTTACGGATAAAACAGCGAAAATAGGATGCAAGCCCTATAAATGAACGGAGTGAACGAAGGGTTGTAGGAGGGGTTAACTTGGTCAATGCTTCCACCTTTTGTGAGTTTGGTCGGATTTCACCATTTTCCACCTCATAGCCTAAATAAGTCACACGTCTCACAACAAAAGAGCACTTTTTTAAGTTGAGAGAGAATCCCTTTGTGGTCAACACCTCCAACACCTCATCCAGACGTGATAAAGCTTGATCATACGTTTCAGCAACAAGAAGAATGTCGTCCATGAAGACAACTGCATAACTATGTGCAATAGGGCCTAAAGCATTCATGACAGCCCGCTGATAAGCACTTGGTGCATTTCGTAATCCAAACGGAACAGCAAGAAACTCATAGTGGCCATCTGGAGTGACAAAACCAGTTTTTTCAATGGACTCAGGATGAAGAGGAAGTTGGTGAAAACCACTGGCCATGTCCAAGGAGCAAAAATATTTTGCTCCTTTCAATCTTGCAATTTGATCCTCAATTAAGGGAAGAGGAAATCTATCAGGGATGGTAATGGCGTTCAAACGACGGAAATCAACTGCCATTCTGAAATCACCTGTCTTTTTAGCCACTAGCAGTACTGGACTTCCAAAAGGTGACTGGCTGGGGCGAATGACATTTGCCTTTTGAAGTTCAGCAACCCGTTCTCGTAACAATTCTCGCTGAAGCGGACTTAACTTATAGGGTCTTTGATACACTGTTTGAGTTGGATCTGTAAGACGTATTTCCAAAACACCAGTGGTTATCCGTGTTTTTGGAATACCAGTTATAAAGTAATCTGCATATTTAGCCAAAATTTCCAATAATTTTGATCTGAGATCAATGGGTATGTCAGAAATGATATTTTCAAATTTTTCACTTTTCCCTACACCACCTACAAAAACACTGGGCATTGGCAATTGAGTTATATTCGAATCAATAAGGTCCTGATATGATTGCAAACAACTAAAACCACATGTTTCTAAGAAGGTCTCTGAAAGCCCTGTCATAAATTCTAATTCATGGATTGGCATTTCCAACTGTCTGGCATTAGCAGTACACACATTAACTGAGGTTACCCTATCTTCCGTTTTGGCCTCTATGCAACTTAATTTGGCAGGTTTAAGTATACATGTTGTGTCAGATATTACTACAACTATCTTCTTATTCAATATTTCTCTACCAATGATTATAGGGAAAGTTATAGAATCATCAGGCACGATGTGAAACAAAATAGATAGGTCAAACCCATCTATCTCGACTAGCACTTCTAATTGACAAGCGCATTTAATAGAGGATGAACCCAACCCAGTCAGTAAAATCTCAGTTGAATGGGTTTGACCCTCAAATTCTTGGCTAAAACGTGCTCCTAAAAGAGAACATTCAGAACCACTGTCAAAATAATAAACAAAATGCTTACCATTGTGGGTGAGATTTCCAACTGGGTTCACATGGCAAAGAGAAACTTTCTTTTCAGGTAGTAACTCGTCTTTATCAGGTTTTGATTCACTGCTTCCAACATTAGATTTCTTCAAGGGACATCGGAGTGATATATGTCCTTTCCCATGACAGTGATAACAGGTTAAATCCTTTTGTGAAGGTGGACGTACTGGTTCTGATCCTTTAAGGATGTGTGATTGGGTAGACAATGCTGATCGAAAATAACATTTAGATTCATGATGCCCTGGTTTCCGACATACGGTGCACAGAAGTGAAGTGCCTGGCTGACTAATAGGGAATCTGCCTCTTTTGGCCATAAACCCAGAGTCTTGGGATAGTTCGTTTGGTCGTTTAAAGTTATGTAAACGTAGTTCTTTCAACATTTTCTCACGTGAAGATACATCTTCTTTGTAAGCTGCTCTTTTGATTAAGGAATTACTTTGGCCCAAATGACCCAATATAATAGAAATGGCAATTTGCTCATGCGATAAGCCTTTCCAAGAGGATATGAATTTGTTCAGATTCCTCGTTGCAAATGTCACATATGTTTCATTCTTGTCACGAGGATGGGAGCTTAAAAATTCCAAGGCAACAGCCGACGGATATTCGTCTGCACCCCATTGCGACAAAAAAGCAGTTTTGAATGAATCAAGTGTCAAATCGGGACTCACCACACTCGTAAACCAAGAGGCGGCTTCTCCTTTAAGTGCTTGACTTAGGGCTAACACCAAACCGGGTCCCTTGTGCTTGTCCTTTGTTAAGCAACACTCCACTGTACTTATCCATGATTTTGGATCTACTCCTTCCGTCCCTGGATCAAAATTTGGGAGTGAAACGGTATGACTCACTTCGGATTTCGCTTGGGACAAGAGATGCAAGAGAAGAGTCATGTTCTGATTTTGCAACTCTAGTTGCGTCACAAGGGTAGGTAAATCCCGGTTGTCACTTGGGGCAGTTGCAGATCCCACTTCTGATTTTGCATGAGGGTGCTCCTTACTCCTATCCATAGTAAACAACAAGTACTTAATACTGATTTTTAATGAACGACGTTTTCAATAAACAATTTCACCACACAAGCTAGAACTCCATAAGCATCTCGCCTTTTTTTATATCCATGTCAATAGAAAAACCTCCACACCGAAAATCATGGATAACTAGACAAGACATCATGGAGCAAGAACGGACATCTTGATACACTTATTGTTCGTGTGCTCATGCGGGATACCCAGGAACCACTACAATGCAGTTTATTCGACTTGTTCTTCTTAGGTTACTCCGATCAAAACAAAACAAAAAAGAAAAAACTCTTGTGTTTGTTTTGATTGCAGTAACATAGTGATGTAGTGAATGTGGATGCAAATGTTGGCACCATATATCGGGCCATACGTCGGGAATGGTTTGAGCTACGGACCTGGGGAGGGGCTCATTCGATTCCTCATGGTAAGTTCTTTAAAAAAAATCCAAATTTAGGCCGCCTTGACTCTTTTTGAGGTTTTTAGGGATTTTACAAAACTTTTACAACCCTTAAAGGGCACTTTAAATTAAGTGAGAGAGCTGGCTCAAGAATTGGGGCGTTGTCGGACCAACATGGATTTTTCCTGAAAATTTCAGATTTTTTGCTCCAGCCGTTTGGAGAAATCGTGCGTAAGCGTACGGCGGACAGACGGAAAAAGTTCTATTGCAGATTTGGATTCTACACCCGTTGAAACGTAAACCATGAAATTTCCAGGGGGGGTTAGAATTTTTTTTTTTTCAAGAGCGATTACAATGTTTTATTATTGAATAATAAACCAAAATCGGTCACTTACAATTAAAAGTAAAAAAAACTAAACCGAAAATTGTTTTTCATAAAAATTCCTCCACTAGGTCGTGTTTTATGATTGGGTGAGTGAAGGTGACCATGTGTGAATATGATGAGAGAGGGTGTACCCACAGTACACTGTGTTGGGTGATTTCCTCCTCAGGTAATTTCGACACAGAAAATCGGCAGCTTTGCCTTGCCAAGTTGACTAAACCCCTGTCCAGTCCACGATGAACAATCCGATTACGTCGCGTCAAAATCAAAAGTCGCTAAGCAGCTCCTCCCCGTCCATTATTCTCCGTCACCATTAAGGGACTCAAAAGGCCAAGTATCGACTGACGTTAGGAGCAATCCATCCTCCTGCTGTCACCCCTTGGAAAATTGCTCGCAGACATAAAGCTATAGCTGTTGTTATGACGACAATGGCGACCTCAGGCGCTGAGTCAATTTTTTTCCTCTTCGTTTTCTCCGTTTCACCCCCGAGGGGGTAGGAGAGAGCGAAGGATCGAGGCTCGTTTTGAATCCTTTTTCACGTCCCTTCACCCCTAATGACATGACGTAGCGATTCTCCAGCTATTCCCCGCGAATGCGGGGTCTTTAATGAGTACATTTCTCTCTTCAGAGAATATTTCTCTCTCTTCAGAGGATATTTCTTCCACTCGGAGAATATTTACACAACTTTATGGCAGAAGACCCTGTTGTACAAAAAGAATTGAAATTCCGACCTTCTTCTCTCTTTTGTTCGGTAAACAACAAAAGCACGTAATCCGGATCCCCCTTTCCACATTTCCTCTGATGTTTACACTCAATACTCTCCACTCCCTTCTGTTTCCAAACAAACCAGTAGAATGTTGTGGTGGGATACTTTATTATTCGAAATCTTCCGGTTATTCTATTTAGTGGCCAGAACTTGAATTTTGCCCTCCTTATGTTTAATATCATTAAATTCAATACCAGATTCTATCCGGAAGCTGTACAGCCCAACAAACGATTCTAATTTTTTTTGCATACAAAAATGAATAATGACAAATTCTCCATTTTGAGAGCCTATGCCAATTTATAAATATTGGGTGATTTCGAATTCTTTTTTTAAACATTTTGAAGTTAAAGTTGAAGTAAGTATATTTAGGTTTTCTGAACTGTTGAGTATGGAATGAAAAATTTTGGGTTCGTTTCGGGAAGTACTGAGTTTGACTTGAAAATTGTTCGATTTTGCTACAAAAATCGTGAATTTCTGGTATACAACTATTTGGAAATATCATGTTGTTACCATTTGAGTTTCATTTATCGTACTTCTAATCACGCCCCTTCAGCCCTAATGACATAACATAGCAATTTCCCAGCTGTTCCCCTGCGTTGCGCGGTCTTTAATAAGAATATTTCTCTCTTCAGAGAATCTTTCTTCCTCTTGAAGAATATTTACACAACTTTATTGGAAGACCCTGTTGTACAGAAAGAATTGAAATTCCGACCTTCCTTCGCTCTTTTGTTCGATAAACAACAGAAGCACGTAATCCGGATCTCTCTTTATATTTCCAAACAAACAAGTCTTATTATGGGATTGTTATTATGGGATGCTTTATCCGGCTATCGGGTACATTTTCGCAACAAGTAGAGCTGACGTATGACAATCATTAAATTAATGGCATATAGCCTAAGGGGGAATGCGAGTGATTGAGGGTGAAAGGACAGTTAATAATAAAAGGGCCAGTGGTTGTAACCACGCTCTGCTACCATACAACAAGGGGGTTAGGTGATGGAATGGTATAGTTGCCCCTTCCATTGAGCTGAATGCGGTTTAATGCTCAGAGGATGTCCCAGACGTTTGAAGGCGTCTGATTCATTTCCCAAGGCGACGGATTCAAGAATCGGGAAGGGCCAACTTACCATTTCCATCACAGACTATTCTACAATTCTTAAGTCTTCTATTTTAAAATTCTAAAGTTTTACTGGACTATTTCTGACTTTAAGGTGGGAAATAAGGAATTTATAAAGATTTTCATGGAAAAATTGTACATTGACTTCTATGGCCCACTTTCCCGCATCAAAAGTAAACAGACACTCATTCTAGTTGATGAATAGATGGATTCAGTAGATACTGTTTCTATAATTATGTTTTTTCAACGATGACATTTATAAAGGAGTTCCCTCTTGCCTTGGAAAACCTCCGTGATCGTTGCTAAAATTCTGCATAATTTTTTTTAATTGCACAATACTGGGAATAATATTTTTTCTAATTAACAGAGGGTTGTCAGAAGACATTTTTTTACTGGCTGTAAAAATTCTAAAACTAATGGCCAAAGGCAGCAACTTCAGAGCCATAAACGCTAATGAACATCGTAATGAGTTCATGAGAGAAACGTTTATTCGCAGTCTCTTTTGTTCTTGAATGCACCAACGGTAATTGAGAAATTCTACCCTAACCTTGGATGAGGCCTCATTTCAACCTCGTTTGCTAGAATCACCAGAATAACGATCAGCTTCAAAATCAGCCTTTCTGGGATCTTGTGCGGAAATAAGTTATGCAGATAGTGATGGAGTAGATCTGTTAATCCCGGAGAATTGCAGCTCCTAGAACTGGACGCTGTTATTTCTGTGGTTGTTCTGGATACTCCCGAACCTCTTGTTCGGCCAAGATTCCATTTGCAGCAACTACCCAGAAATGGTGCCCCACCAAAAGGTTTTTACATTGTTCTGACATCCCAATTTCATCAAACTTAGAGAGTCGATTTTGGAGCTCATTTTGAAATATTTTCGATTATCGTGTTTCCAAAACAATCACAACTTTTCTCTCTAAAATCAATTTTCAGGACGCCGTTGGAAAGAGCGTCGAATTTCCTGTCTCCTTCGAGAAAAATAAGAACATTTCAACATGACTAGAAGGTTACAAATAAGTCCGAAAATCAAATTTTGAGAATTTATGAAAAAAATACGAATTTTTTAAAGAGGATTGTTGAGTTTGACTTGTGCAATTTTGAATTTGACTTGACGAATATTAAATTTGACCTCATACCTACAGGTTGAGTTTGACCTGAGAAATGTTAAATCTGACTTTGAAATGTTGAATTTGACCTAATGAACGTGGAGTTTGGCTTGAGGAATACAACTACTCGCTAAAATCAATTTCGAGGTCGCCTCTGGGAAAAGCGTCATCTTTCCTTACTTCTTAGGGCCAAATAAGAACATTTCAACATGACTAGCAGGTGGCAAGTTGGTCGGAAGATAACATTTTGAGAATTTGTGAGAGAAACAAACTGTTTTCATTTTTATTGGGAAATGTTGAGTGAGATCTGAGAAATGTTGAATTTGACCTAATGGATGTAGAGTTTGACTTGAGAACTGTTGAATTTGTACCTGTTTCGGAAAAACCCATGTTATTGGTCATAGGAGCTGTTACTCGAACCGTTCTAAAGAACGCCAGGAGAGGCCACCGGGGTCCTCTCTCCCTTTTCATATCTTCCTTGGTCTCTATTGATGTACGACGAGCAGAGAGGCAGAGAGGCGGGAAAAACCTTCAAATAGAATATTTTTACATCGCTTCAAAGCTGGTCATTTTTCAATGTATGGTACCTTCATAAATAGCACCTAAACGCGTCCATGAAATTAGTTTGTCCTACATACTTTACGAAACTTTGGTCTACGCGTAGTTTTAGGTTGTTGTATACACAAACGTGAACCTGATGTGAACTTTTCAGATGCCTATACGTGCCTATTTAGAAGTTCAAATCACGTGAGTAGAAAAACTGCACAGCTCATTGGGCTCGTAAAAGTAAACACTCGTAGTTTGTTATACACCTTTGATTCTGTCTGTTTAAACATGAATCGCTTCTTATCTGATTTATTAATGCCTCGCACTACCTTACTATCGGAGATCCCCCCCCCCCCCCCCGTTTCTATAACACACGGTGATTTGAGTGATTCCTTAATGAATAGTGGTTCTACTGAAATACCATTTTATTCTTTCATTAAAGATTTATCTCACCGTTTCCCACGTTAATAATGGATTTTTTTCACAATTCATAACATTTTGCAGTAAAATTGTGGGAATTAAATTTTAGAAATTAGAGAAAATAATTTTAGAAAACTGGTTATTATAATAACTTTTTTCATTCTGAATCGAATTAAACCATTCGCAAGTCAATATAGTTATCCGTTTCCAAGATAATGAGTTTTTTCCGGTTTTTGGCCTGTTTGCAGCCCTCCGTGCGGCAGTGCGGCTTGTTGCTACTGTTAGCTTTTAAATAATTATTAATCATATCCTGATATATTTATATCTATTACCCTTTGCTATCCGCACCTAACCTCTACAGTATCTTCTTATTACAAATTGAATTGGATTCAGCATACTGAATTCAACATACTACTATAGATTAGTAGAGAATCCCCCCCTTCTGTATCTTTCTTGAAGTGACATTTAAAGAGATTAGCTATCAAAATTTCCAAGTGACTAAATTTTGTATTTCATTTAGTAACTGCCGAGAAATGGATGTGGTCTTAACTCTATTTTTAACATCTATGTTACTATTTCAGGAATAGTTACATGCAACTTTAGGAGGGCTGCCACTGGGCGGTACCCTCCAAACATGTTCCATAACTGTTTTGGTAATTTGTAAATCATTATGATCAAAATTATTCATAACAAATGAAGTTACCAGTAAAGTTTAAAAAAACACTTCTAGCATCCATTTACTATGTGTGCCTAGTTCAGCATAAAGTCATTAGTCTGGCTTCACCACATAAATGGATATGTGTATTAAGATAAGTTTGTATTTTAGGGTATAGAATATTGTTTCTATTTTGTATCACGATAACATCTTGACATTATCATTTATGTTGGTACTAATTCTGTGTCATGATTTTGTGAGCACAATTTCTTGTTGTTAGATTGACAATACTGCACACATGTGGGACCAGACTCCCACTCTTTCACACTTTGTTCTAGGCGCTCAATTGTGCCGAGTGCTCTCAAGTGATTTGCAGCTTTTTGAACAGTTATTATTACAATTCTTCCATCTTATAAACCAGTGTTGTTTATTAAAGATACTGCTTCGATCTATTGGAATTCAGGCGAGTTGTATCTGTGATGAATATATATATTTTTAATGATATTTGAAATGAGGTAGTAACCTAGGTTGATAAATCAAACACAAAATTAAACAATTACCGTCGTTTGAATGATTGAGCCGACAAAAACCCTCACCCATGTCAATGGAGGAATCAATTTGATCAAGATATTTTGCTTGTGCAATATCAACAACGGACCAAATATGAAGGAAAAGAAAGAGTAATGTGACTATGATATGGCTCCCAGGTAACCTCGAGGGGTGCGTGTGATGATGTTACTGAGCGGTGTTGTATTTGAGTTAGGTCTAGGGGTCCATTATTGGAAAATGAACCGGAGACAGAAAAAGGGGGAAGCACGCACAAAAAATTGCGGCAACGTGGAAGAAAACCCTCGGAGTGGATTCCCGTCCGGATCGTTTACACTGTTATCGCGACAGGGAAGGGAATTAGATCAGGTCTTGTCTTACAAATTCCTCGCTCAAGTTGACTTTCAACGCGCCTTTACCGTAATTACTTCGTCAGGAAGTTCCGTAGGTGGCTCGAGGGTTCTCGAGAGGCAAAGGAAACCGGAGGATTCAAACTGGTAACCAGAAGCCAGACCGATAAACGGACTAGTGTTGAACAGAATCAACCTTTACTGAGTCCCAAAGTGAATAGTCATAGAACTAGACTCGATGACTAATTTGCAACAAAAAGTTTTGGGCTTGCAAATTGAAAGCGGTAGCATCGTCTTCATTATTGCAAGATGAAAACGTTGCAAATTATTACGCAGACGTTTATTATTTCTGTATTTGAATAAAAGGCAAACGTAAACCACTGATCTATATTGTGTTATGCCTTTTGAATACCACAACAACTTCGAATTCGCCCGCCAGGGAATCGTTGTATAAGATGAGAGAGAGACGCGGGGAGAGAAGGCCCAGCGACCTGGAGCTCAATTCTACTCTCGGCGCTCTTAGATGCTCGAGCCGCATTGTTCATTTTTTCCCGAATCAAATTGAACATTCTCATAGAACGTCGTATTTCGGAGCCTTAATGTCTCCAAGCATTCTGTGGAGGAAGAAGGATCGCCTTTCACGCTAACCTACCTGGACCACGTTGCAGCCTTTCCACTTTCTGATCAATTTAATGTTCCAACTATTAAGTTGGACATCCTCAGTAAGTCACGCCCTCTCGTGTAAATCTCCGTTTTCATCAGCATCATTTTAATAACAAATTTCCAAATTTATGATATTCTTCTTTCCATGCGAGAAGACAATTTCACTGAACTCATACAAATAATACATGATGCCGTTAAGAATAAAAACAACTCTTTTGTTGTTAATAAATTTCATTCAGCACATTATTACAGTTTCGTATATTTTGGATTTCTTTTCCCCTTTTGCTATTATCAGCAAGTCTGCCACACACAACCCTGAAATTACCTAAATAGGTAATTCTAGGTAATATTCATAACGTAAAATTGGCGCCCGAATGTTTGAAATTGTAGTGGACCTCCTCGAAATAGAGTGGGGAGTTCATACCCGGCTCCCCACTCTAATGTAAGGGTATAAAAGAGCCGAGAGAGGCCACAATTATACGCATTCATCTACATTCATTCGTGACTTATTATTATATTCTTTTAAACAAAAAAATTTTTTGTACATAAAAAATCTCGGGGGAGGTGTAGTGGACCTCCTCGAAATAGAGTGGGGCGTTCATACCCGGCTCCCCACTCTAATGTAAGGCCAGAAAAGAGCCGAGAGAGGACACAATTATACGCATTCATCTACATTCATTCGTGCCCTATTATTTGCAACCTGGTTCACCACAGAAATATTATTTTAATATTCTTTATTATGCATTGCCACAATATGTAGTAGATGCAGTGAGTGGTACATGGTTTAAACTAGGAGCCTCGAACCTCCCTTGTCTTACCTTGTCGAATCTTGTCTTGTCCACTCTAGATGCCAGAAAAAAGTTCCATCTATTGTTCAGCACACTAGGCGAAACAGAAGCTAATGTCAAAACGCATAGCTCTGCATATCCGTTACGTTAAAAAGCCATTGATTTACCTCAAATTTGGGCAACCATTCAAATTTCTACTTTCTATGTTGATCGGGACAGAAAATTTCAGACTTCAGACGCCTCAAAGCAACTAACATTCAAATTTCAGCTGAAATCATGTAATCAGCTGGAAAACATGGAATGCGCAATGATGCAATATACTGTGTACGGACTCGACTTAGAACTGCAGAAAACCAGCGAGGTAAAATAAAACACATACCCACCTCAGTTGTGCCACAAATATATTGCAGAAGACTCGAAAAACTTTATCCCAAAAGGAACTTTTGAAACTGAATTCCGCAGTAATTATATCGGCTGATGCGACCCTCACATGATTAGCCCCAAGGCGATTTCCAAGCCCATTCACATCAACAAGTTCTAGCTTAATGAACTGCGAAGGGATGAACTGCAAAGCGGTCCTGGTGGGCACATTCGATTCTAAGTTCTCGATATTCAGGTTTTTGAAATTACAGTCCTACAATTCCACCCTTGAGGATTGTCCGAGATCCTTAATGAGAATTCACTCCCAACTAGACGGCGAATGTGATTTTGAACCAAGTTTCATTAACCTCCGTTAATCAGTTCCGAACGGTGGGCAGTAGTTAGGAATGGGGAACAATTTACCGATTTTCATTGGTGAAAAAATCTTTTTTTTTTTTTTTTTTTTTTAATCGATACTCTTGCTGTCGATTTGTATGTGAACCAATCCTTTAGTAACAATTTTTCGAAAAATCGGCGGATTTTCTTTAAAAGAAAAATTTATTTTTGGTTCTCCATAGTAAAATAGGAAATTTAAAACAACTGTACAGGCGAATAGGTTTGAACAAGGATGAATCAGAATGTAGAAGAAAGGAGGAGTATTTCGATATTACTTAATTCGATTTTTTGACCTGATGTTTTTTAAATAAATGTTTTTACCGATACAAAAAATGTTGTCTTTCCTAGAAATCTAGTTCATTTTAAACAAAATTGATTTAGGTTTTGATTTTGAATAAAAAAATGAAATAAAAAATTAATCGCACTCGTACCGATTTACCATTTTTAAACCTACTTAACTTGAACTTGAATATGCTACTATCATTATTATTACGATAATTATTTTTTTAAATAGTATCTCATTAAATAAATAATTTTTGGAACCGACTTTTCACTCAATTTTATAAAAAGTCGATACTTTTTAGACGATTTTGCGGTAAATCCATCTTTTCAATTCTATTTTGAATCGATACGAAAAAATTTACTTTTTTGTATCGATTTCCCATTCTTAGCAGTAGTCCAGAAAAACTGATTTCCTGACCAAAAATCCAAGGGCTTCCAAATTCAACGGAAACAGCCTTTCTCTATTAGGGTAGTTGATGAAATTCCGTTTATTCATATCACATAATTTTCATCTTCTTCATCTAATCCTTATTCTATCCTATATCGACCTGTGAAACATATAGACTCAAATTTTGAAGGCGAACATGTCTCGTGAATATTTGTAAAAAGTTTATATTCTCCATATTTCAAGATTATTCACAACATCTCAACGATCTGTACATACGTGTTTTGTATCAAATGAGCCCAACTTCGCTGACTTGTTAAATTCTTTTTAAAAAGTACCTTTATTACCACTGTGATTCGAATCCTTGATGACAACATTATCACAATCAACACATATTTCGCAAGATATGTACGTTTTACCATAAAATCCTAATCATTATAATCAAAAGAAGTTGACAAAGTCTTATTCTTCTCGGGGGAATTCAAATATATAACGCAGAGCTCGTATTTTCATTTCTATTCCCGAGAGTAAATGCCATTCGTTGGACGTCTATATTTATGACAGGACAAGAGAATGAATTAATTAATAGGCGAAGACGAAGGAATTAACTGAATTAAGTTGAGCCATGAAGATAGTTAAGATGAAAATGACCTGGAAATTTTGAAATTGACTTGTGGATGTGAGGACAGATGACTACGTTTCAACAGATTAGTAGCAAAGCTGGTTGAGTTACCATCGCAGCTTGAAAGCCATGTAATCGATCTTCTCTCGAAGTGGAGAGGGGGTTACACGTCAATTTGATTAAACGCGGGAGGGTCGTCAGCTAATTAACCGGGCTGATTAAGTCTTTCTTGATTGAAAGGGCAACCGCCGACGTGACTGGAGCGTAAATACCCATCTATGGGGTTTCAAGACTGCTAGGCGGAACACCGTGTTAACTCTGGATTAACTACCTAAGAAATGTGATCGTTTCAGGCGGTTCATGAAAGTTTACCCTCAGGTATTCAGTCGACATTTATCGTCAACAATGCGTCCGTACCAGTCTATCATGGATGGAACAATAACAGTCAAAACGGTAATGACTTAATTTCATCTGGACGTACCTATGTGGACACACAATCTAAGCAAAAGCAGGCGTGGACAAACATTTCAAAGGGAGGCCCGGTTAAGATTACAAAGTATCGAGCGGGCCGAAAAAATTTGACAGAAGAAAAATTTCCAGTTATTCGGGTTCCAATACTGTTTTTTCGACGCTTCACAGCTGAAAGCACCTGTTCGCACTCTTAAGAAGGCGCAAACATCGATATTATCTTCTGAACTTGAAAGTTCAGGATTGGGAAACTTGATTTGGACTGGGCCTTGTAAAATTCAATTTCAGAAATATTGTCAATGTCAAAAATAGTTGCTTCGATTAAGTAGTGAATTGCAGCTCAATCAGTTCGAGCTGCAACTCTGGTTTGACTGATTCCTCAAAAAATGGCATGCTGAAAACTTCCAGGTCCTGTTTGATAGCTTTGAAGCTTTGGAACCATCGTTGAAATTCTCCCACTCCTACCTAGAGCAGGAAAACAACCATTAGACATATTATTCAAAACCAAAACCATGTCACGGTTCGGATTGACAAGGCCAAAAGGCAACATTGGCCAGCGGGCCATACTTTGCTCATCTCTGAGCTAAGGAAAGGATCCATTGGTGTTGCTTCAAAGTGAGAGTATCGATTAACGCGGGTGGTGATACAACTAAACACTACTACTCGGATACTAACGACCAAATAATCATTTATTGATTCGTCTCCTCCTGTCATAATGCTTCCTTTGAAAGGGGATCCGCTTCTCACCACCGATGCTACTCTGATGTGATCGTGAGCATCTAATCACCACTCTCCAAGAAGGTACACTGCCCAGGTGTCACAGACTACATCTCACATCTTTCACATTCCCGAGTTTTACCTTGCTCTTCACAACATCCAAGGATATCAGAATATCTGCTCAATCAATAGCAGTCCTCCTATGCATGGGAATTTTAAATAGATAAAAATTATTAAAAATGAAGACATGTGGGTGATACCATTTAGAACATACTACAACTCGCTTTGAGTTACTTTCTCAGCGATAGGCTAGGGCCGTGTTTTTGGGGGTAGAGGAAATACCTCAACAACAGGAATTTCAACAATAAGAACGAAATTATTGAGGGATTCAAGCCAGCGAACTGACTCCCTTATAGCAAGAGCTTGGTTCCTTGAATCACAATAGGCAGGATGAAGTTTCGCTGCATGGATTGGTACTGACCTTCCAGAATCAAACGCAATGAATGCAAAGCCTGAATTCCCATTTAATCCGCTACCATGAGTAACTATTTCAAATTCAGACGAAATAACTTACTCATAACTGCAGCTGCCCTAGCCAGGTGAAGCAATTCCTCAGCAGGTATGTTTGAGTCCACTATCAGTACTGGATCGATTACGATTTCCTCTCCACCACAAACTACTCTGTAGGCATCTACAATCTCAATGAGCTTAATCACGAAACAGATATAGAAAAACCTTCAAAGTGCGAAAAGTCATCAAATGGTGTACTCTTCTTAACTTTTGGACACTATACACTCTTCTCAGTTCGTCTTACCAAACAGGAAAGTATTGGTGGCACTCCTCCAGTATATATTATGTTTATTGCATCAGATCCAAGCCCCAATACGCCTTGGCACGCCAGGGCAACGAATGAATAAGTTGACTGGCTGAACCATATTCATGCTACCACATTCATGAGACCAGGTGGAGGACTAATTGAGCCACACACCAGGATACTTCATTGTTTGCACGACCCAGACGACTACCCTCCATTACTATAACTATCCATCTATTTGCGGTCTACTTTTTGCTAACTTCTAGTCAGTCCTACCGCTTCACTCGTATAGATGTTCTACACAAACTGCCGAAAACAAGGGTTTTCGAGGTCTTACTTACATACGTAAGCGGAGTGTCATTTTCTGGTATTTTGGACGAAAAATCGACTGGGAATGATTTCAGATCCGTAGGAATTCGCCTGTCGCAAATAATCGCCACTCTTGAACGAAAAAATGGCCTCAAAAACCACACAATGACACGAAAAATCGTGGCAACCCCTTTTAAATAAATTATTGGTAAAACTGGAAACCATTTTCGTGAACAAAACATCTTGTCCTTGAAACTCATTCTCTCGCATGCTATATCTGGTTTTATGTCAGCTAAATAACTATTCCTGTATTGATCTAAAGGACAAATATAAAATAAACAAGTTAGCATATAGAATACGTTGCTCCTAATGAACGTTTTTTAAATTCGGTTTTATGGAATCAAATAAACAGGTAGAGATGAAAACGTTTCAAGCCATTGTGATTGGTTGTTTTCCAGAAAAAGCTAGTCAAAACGGATTTTTTCATTGTATATCATGAAGAGGGAAGATTATCAAATATTAAATATAATAAGCAATAATAACGATCACTAAAAGTAGAAATGTGATAATATTCATGAAAAATAACTCATAAACAAAGGCCGTACAGCAATTATTGAGGTTAGTAAAAACATGCAAACGAACTGTTCATAGCCAATCCGTCTTCTCGAATTTCGTGTACCTTTTCTCGAATTCACGTTCAGCTATGGCGATTGAAGAGACTGAAGAGAAACAAAGTTTGATGAAAAACGGAGGTCCGTTTTCGACTCCGTGCATGGGGATGTTGTTGCAAATGGCGACGCAGGTGATGGCATCGGCTATGGATTCAAATTCCATCAATCCCGAAGAGCATTTGTCGGATTTGTTAGGGAAAACCGTCAGGTCGACCAATGTGAGTCTGGTCGTTTTCATGACGAAGGTTTCGAGGCGATCCTCTGTCAGGTCGGGGGGCATGTTGAAGAAATGCAGGACTTTCGATGGAAAATTGAGGCGGTTCTTGTTCGCCATGGCGGGAGTGAGGAACCGGTTGTTTTTGCTGTTGGAGAAGTCCTTCCAGGAGTTGGTGCCATCAGGAAGCTGGAAGCCGCGGCCCATGTCGCCGAGAAAGGGCTGCTTGGATATGGTCAGTTGAAGCGTGCCGCCGAACAGAGGCACGCCCTGCAAATACGCCAAACACCTTTCGGCACCCTGTCGATCCCCCATCTGCACCATGGCGCATCCTTTCTTCGACTTCAAAAACTTCACCTTCCACACGTTCCCGTACATACACAACAAGTTGAAAACCCCGTCTGGGTTCATCCTCTCGTCCAAATTATAAGCCATTACCACGCAACCATACTCGGAATAATCGTCGTAACCTTTCATCGTCATCGGATTGTAAAAATCCACAACAGGATACGCTATAGCGATCGCAGGAACAACGGCACTTTGATCAACGCAATTCCCACCTTCCATAAATTCTGGTTTCACCACTTCTGGAGTCTGCGGTAGTTCAAGCAGTCCCGTCCCTGCCTGGCTCCCATTCGACTCGACATTCGTCGTGTCAGCAACTGATTCTTTAGTGTAATCCCAAGTATCAGAATTGTTCCAAATCACATTCAAGCGCATGGGTTTGGCGAATTCCACTTTCAAACGGCAACAACCCATGTAGATTTCTTTGTCGTCCAACTCGGTTTTGGCTCTCTCGGCCACTTCCACGTTTTCGAATTCGACCATAGCCTGAACTCCGTTTTTCCGAAAAACAACGATCCGCAATATCCTCCCAAACGAACTGCAAATCGAGTGCACAACGCTGACGTTGATGGGATAATACGGGTTAACGACTGTGAGTAAAATTATGTGATTTTTACCTGGTAGTTTCCTTTTCATCGCAATGTCATCTTGATACTCACAAACCGCTGTCATCGGGTTGTTAAAATCACCGTCAATTTTCGCAACTTTTGCCATTTTCAAAGGCTACACTAACTAACTCCGAGTTGGAACTTGAAATAGCACAGAGCTAGGAAGAAATTACATAAATTCAAAACGATACCACCGAGCTGAGTATTCCCGTCCGTAATTTAATTAACGAACTGATGAAATAAACACAACCTGTTCTCATGTGACCAGGTGGTTTATTTTCACCGTAGTTGGAAATTGAAGCGCGGGAGGAAAATTGAATTTCGTACTGAAGTTATAAAGTTTACCTAACTCAAGGAATTAAAATTATTTACTCACGTCAATCCGAGTATGATAAAAGAAACTCAAGTGGTAAATACGAGGTATTTCATCATTTTTTAAGTCAAATTCAACATTTCCCATTGAAACATTTACATCCTCACCCAAGTCAGGTTGAAATTTTCTTATTTTTCCCGAAGGGATTATGAAATTCGACGTACTTTCCGAGGTGTCCTAGAAATTGTTTTTAGGGAAGGGAGTTGTGCCCGTTAAGATAAGTGTCGCGGGCATTTTTTGTTGTACATGGGCTCGAGAATCGAATTCTCAAAGTTTGCTGAAATTTAGGTATAAGAACAAAGTAAAAATGTACTTTCTGGTGGTGCCCTATTTCCAAACAGCTGCTGCAAAACGTACTTGAACCAGTTAAGAGGTTCGGGAATATCTAAGATTAAGAAATAACGGCGTCCAGTTTTAGTAGTTGCTATACTTTTCTCCGAAGTTGACAGGTCACTCCATCGCTATCTACAATACATATTGCCCGTTGCTGGCACTTAGTATCTTCGTGCGAGAAGCGATCGGGCTGGCTGGAAGTTAATACCAACTAGAACCTCCGTGGAGTCCTCGTGCGAAAAAACGGATTTCCAAGGCCTCTCACTTCAATTCTAAGGACGGACATTGTAAACTTTGAATCTAACCTCCTCAAAACGTAAAACCACGGGCATAAAAAAGATTTTGATGTACTATTACAAATGCTTCTTATTAAAGACAATAAACCAAAAATATTGACTGTCATTTTTCTTGGAAATGAGCTCTATGATCGACTATCAAAGTTTGAAGGAATTGAGACATCAGAACAAAGTAAGAAATGTATCTTTCGGAAGTGCCTTATTTTCAGCTGGACAAGAGGTTCACCACCTCCATAGAAATAACAGCGTCCAGTTCTAATGGCCGCGATATTTTTCTCCGAAGTTGACAGATCAACACCATCACTAACTACATCACTTATTGCCGCTGCACATGATGCTAGAAAGACTGATTGCAATACTGATTGATGTTCGGCTGATTCTAGCGATCGAGCTTAAGGTTGGGGTGGAATTTCCCAATAACCTTTGACGTCTGCGATGACAAAGCAGGCCGATAATTAACGGCTCTCTCATCAGCTCATTACGATGATCGCCAGAGTTTAGGGCTTTGAAGTTGCAGACCTCACCTATTCGCTTTAGAACTTGTGGGTATTGGTCCAGTGATTCGCCTAAGTTCTATCTCCTAGTAGGTAGATAGTGTCTAAAAAACCACGTTTTTGGGTTTGATAAATCGCTTCTATTTCGCTTTAAGTCTCTTCGTACGTAATTAGTCACTTGAAAAATCGTAGATTTCAGGTACAATCCGTCACACAATGAGCAAACCGGCCGACAGGATGAAAAAATCCCGAATTTTCAGTAAAGCCCTCGTTAATTATAAGTTCATAGCCCAAAAAAAAACACAAATATTTACTCCTAAACTCTTATTTGATTGTGGAAATTCATCCTACAAGTAACCTCTATTCATATTTGCATAAGTGCTCGTTATCTCCCCTTCGAACTTAATCGTGAACACCGCAGCTAGTTGTGAGAAGTTTATCGTTTCGAGGCTCATTATTCTGCAGTAATGAGAAATATAACGATAAATAAGTACTTTTAATTTATTATAAATCCTACTAACTTTATTCCTTATGCGTAGCCATAAGGAATTAATTAACTTTGCTAACAGAAAATGAACTAAGATATTTTTGAGTACAAATATTTTTGTTTTGTTTTCAATCACTTTCGTTTTTGATTTTTTTTTTTCAAGATACTAAATATGATTGGTTGGTTTATAGGAATAGTGGTGGTGCACAACAGTGGGCCCCAATGAGATCCTAAGAGGGAAACATTATTTTATGAGCTATTCTTACACAGAATTTCTTGCTGATTCTGAAAGTACCTTATGTTGCTCTACCCAAAATCACTCCTTCATAACTTTTCCTTAAAGAAAAACATTTTTCAACTAATTCTTCAATTTTACCGAAAATGACCACGTTTTGTCACACATAAAAGTTGTAAACATTTTGCTTCCACTGGTCACCGCAAAGTCCTGAATTTATCATGAAATAAGGGAGTTATCTAATATCCAATGTCTTGAAAGAGGGAGAATCCACTTTTTAACCAATTTTTGAGTATAAAGATAATTGTTAACTGTCTCTTTACTACCCTTATTTCCCAGCAGAACTCCAAAAAGTTGGTATTGTATCGACGTAGAATTAAAAGATTAGCAAGTCATCTCGTCTGTTCAATTTCATTTGGACATCAATCTGCTTAATCGCTCAAAAGTGAATAAAAATTATATTTTCCCAGTTTTGAGACATTGCAAACTTGATTAATTGATAACTGATATATTTTATGATAAATTTATGAATTTATCGTGATCAGTGGAAGCAGAATTTAATGCTCTACAACTTGTGTGACAAAAACTTTGTTGACGCGTAATTCTGATTTTGGTTTATTATTCAATAATAACCCATTGTAATCGCTCTGGAAAAAAAAATGCTAACCCCCCCTGAAAATTTCATGGTTTACGTTTCAAAGGGTGTAGAATCGAATCTGCAATAAAAATTTTTGCGTCCGTCCGCCGTACGCCGTACGCACGATTTCTCCCAAACGGCTGGAGCAAAAGATCTGAATTTCAGGAAAAATTCATCTTGGTCCGACGACGCCCCAATTCTTGAGCCAGCTCTCTCACTCAATTTAAAGTGCCCTTTAAGGGCTGTCAAAGTTTTGTAAAATCCCTAAAAACCTCAAAACAAGTCGAATCGGCACAAATATTTACCTATTTGAAGAATCGAATGAGACCCTCCCCACGTCCGTAGGTCAAACCATTCCCGATGTATGGCCCGATTTAAGGTGCCAACGTTTGCGTTTTTTGGTTTATTATTGTTTGTTTGTAACCTAGTGATGCCGATAGCGTCGAGTTGTAGTGAATGTGGATGCTGGAGTGATAGCCGATGTTGATACTTGTAGTTTATAGCCGATACACGGGTTGAAGCATTCTGATATGCATGAAACGCTGATTATATATAGGTAAATATAATTCAATATTATTAGTGGGGTAAATAAGTATTCTTTCTCTGGGGTTTATTAAAATTCTAACCCCCCCTGAAAATTTCATGGTTTTCGTTTCAAAGGGTGTAGAATCCGAATCTGCAATAAAAACGCTGCAAATTCTTTCACTGGGTTTTATCATTCAATTGGCTTGCGTTCATGATTTGAATTTCTACTAAGCTTTGGAGTGTGCGTGTTTCACAGGATAGAGCGTTTACTGAATTTCAGGAGATATGCATGAAGCACGTAAATCTGTTCTCAACCAGAATACCTATTTGGATTGATCAGTTGATCATATTTGTGTGCCTCCTGAAATTCAATAATCGCTCTATCCTGTGAAACACGCACACTCCAAAGCTTAGTAGAAATTCAAATCATGAACGCAAGCCAATTGAATAATAAACCCCAGTGAAAGAATTTGCAGCGTTTTTTAATGAAGCATCTTGAAGAAGTGATTTTAGGTATAGGAGCACGGGGTTTCGGAAACAGTGCAAAATTCACCGCAAAAATAGCTCAAAGAATAATTTTGTCCACTTTTGTTCAGAGAACCTTGAAAAGAGCTTCAAAATCCAGGAATCATTTCAGAATGTCTCAAATTGTTAAGAAGTTTTTGGGAATTTTTAGAGTCATTGCAATTTTTTCATTTTTTTGAGGAAATTTGTTGAAAGGTATGATTAGTTATAGAGGAACAATTAAATGTTTAGTTGAATAGATAGTTTCAAATACTTTGTTTGAAGAGATATTTTCGTAAATAGACGGTAAAATTAAATGCAATCTCGTGCGGGGGGAGATGACGAGGTAGGGACTTACATTTCAGCAGGTGGCTGGAGACGAACTACGAACCCGGGCGAGGAGGGATCGGCACGCGCTTTTCGCGGGTCAGCGGTGAAACTCAGTGGCGTCGACGTCGGGGCGATCCGAGGACTGGGCGCCGCACGGGGGTCGGGAAACAGCCAACTGCGCATGTTCCGACCTCCCGAACCTCGCAGCAACAAGTAAAAAGGGATTTTCCCTTCTATTTGCGGTGGAAGGTAACCTTTTTGGTGCGGGAGTAAACCCGGGGCTCAAAAGAGGTTTTCAATAGAGGTGATCACGGTTTAGACTTTTAACGAGAAAGATGTTGGCAGATTTGAGATAGTGAAGTAAAGTTGAAAGCTCTTCTGAAGTAGCATTGGAAGATGAGCATCGGATGATAACAGAATCAGTTTGTGTATTGTCAGGTTTTTGCATTTCAACTTGCATTTAATATTTCTGATCATTATCTCCGCCAAATGCGGCAAACCAATCTCATTGTCAGGTTTTTGCTTTTCAACTTATATTTAATATTTCTGAACATTATCTCCAGCAAATGCGGCATACGTTAAAATAGTCCCCAGAGCTCTTTATTCTAGAATATATAGCCAGTCTGCCTTGAGCTCTCCTGCCTTGAGGGTATTTACCTACGAAGATTCTTCTGGGAGAGAAACAGGACTATCAATAATTTTGATTTAAGTGGAGGCGTTTAATGCCCGCAACAACTAGACGATATACCGGATGGTAAAAGGCGTCAGGTATACGTCAAGATGCGGCGGATTTGAGAATTTGGAAGAGAGAGCTAACCATTTTTATCACACTACCGGGGTTCCAAGGAAATCTGGGGGGGCTGGGTGATGACAATCAAGGGCAACGCGAGGAGTCAAGACAGTAAATAATAGATGGATTGTAAAGACGCAACGTGGGTGGTGATGAAACGCATAGTACCCTTCCCTTGGCTGAAGTGATTGATGCCCGCAACACCCAGAGTAGATCCATGATGTTAAAACTAAGGTGAAATCTGGTAAGCCCTCGGAGGCAGCAGATTCAAGAATCGAGTGGGAGGAACCAACCACACCGTGTGATTCATTGCCTCTAGTGTTTGGTTGTAATTGCTGTTCTTTTAATCAAACCCACCTTAAATGTCTCGGGAAAATAATCATAGGTGAATTTGTTTGTTATTCATCTACAGGATGTATCACATAAGGTGCGCAGTACTTCACCCACGTATTTTACCACCGATTTCCAACATAAAAATGCCTCCGAGCGATTTTTTTTTCTCGCTTACTTTTTTTTAAGTTATTTTATGTCTATGATGTTTTATGTGTTTTTGACCTTGTCTCAGCAAACCTGCTATAACTCACATACAGTATTATGTAAAGTAAAAGTTGAGGTTACCGTTGGAAAGTGCGTTAAATTTCCTATCTTTCAAGCGCCAAACCGATTTTTTTGCTCACATCAAGTTGCCGAAAAATCACTCTACAAAGCAAACTTCAAGGAAATTTGAAAAAATAAAGTTTTTTAAACGTTCAGTACTCCACTCTAATCTGCATTTGATCAAGTACCTGTAGCTTGAAGATGCGCCAAAAACTCAGCATTCAAATGGAATATCAAAAACAATTTTTACTATTTTATTTGGTCTAGAGAACCTCGTTTGAATGCAAGAAACAGCGAAGCAAGTCGAGGTTTTTGACGCTTGGTACCTAACGGGTTTTAAATAGCTAAGTAGGCATTTTTACGAACTAAATTAATCTGTTTTATCTTCTAAGGTGCAGTTTTAAATTTATCGTATGTGATATTTCCTACCTGTTGGCCTGTGAGTTCTGGCTGAGACATGTCGAAAAACTTCACTGTTCATAGACATAAATCACATGAATGTGATACGTGAATACATAAACACGTGAACTCACGTATTCCTCCATTCTGTACCGAGCCATATTGGGACAGAGATGATAAATTTTTGAGAACTGCTTTTCATTTATTTGTAAATATTTAAATTAAATTAAATTATTGAAAATTATATATTTTTAATTTATTTATTGAAAAAATACAAAGCAATTATCCTCTGGTTCATGTCACAGACCAGGGATCGATTGTACAACTAACTTGCAACAAGAGTTGCCCTGTAACATGTTTTGTTATCTCGTTTAGTTTTCGAGTTGTGTCAATTATAAGACTTTTTTCATATTTCCAACTTTAACTCACTAAAATGGTAATAACTCCCTTAATCCCCTCCAAAAATTGAACTGATGTTGTTCGGGGGCCTGACAAAAATTACAAACAGAAGAACGGGCGAGTCAGACACGAAACTGAAATTTGGAAACCTTCATTATTTTGTAGGCTTGTAGTTTAGTAACTACGATTTCAACAATTTTGTCTGTAAATAAAAGCAACCAACGGGAATATTCCCCGATATTAGGTACGTGCTTGCAAATTTTTCTAAAAATTGTATAGATTTTGACTGAGAGAAATGGATTTAGAAAAAGAAGAATCAGGTGAAATAGTGAGGGATAAATTGGACGTGATATTCGATCATCTCGTCGATAAGTGTGAATTTCTCATTCGACGGTTGAAAGATTTCGTGGCATTTCAAACGGTCTCATCCGATCCCTCAAAATGGGAGAATATCCACAAAATGGCTTACTACCTGGTTGAGGTTTTGAAGAAATTCGGGTTGAAGAGTACTATCGTGCCGATGACGTTTGAAGAAATCAAACCCGACGACCCTCCTCCTCCGCTCATATTAGCTGAAACGGCACCGGACCCAACTAAAAGAACCGTGTGTTTTTACGGGCATTTCGACGTCAATCCTATGACGCAACATGATTTCTGGTACAGCGACCCTTTCGAGCTTACAGGCAGTAACGACAGCTCCACGTTTTACGGGAAGGGGACATCCATAGGGAAAGGCTCTATTCTTTGCCTGATCAACGCCATAGGAGCCTACCACCAGTTGAAGATGCCCCTTCCGATCAACGTCAAACTAGTTTTGGACCCTATGGGGGTAGCGGATGCGGAACTGACTGGAAAATTCCTCAGGAAAACAACAATTGAGTTTTTCGCGAATGTTGATTTCGTTTGCCTGTGCGTCGGACATTGGTTTGGGAACAGCAAACCGTGTATTTCCCACGGGTCACGCGGTCTTTGCCATTTCTCCGTGGAAATCGAAGGTTCCAGCAAAGACCTGCATAGCGGCAGTTTCGGCGGTTTAATAAACGAACCGATGACTGACATCGTTTTCCTTCTGAATCAATTGGTCGATAGACGAGGAACCATTAAAATTACCGACATATATGAAGACGTAGTCCCAGTCACGAAAGATGAGAAAGATTATTATAAAACCGTTCAGTTTGTAGTGCGAGACTTCAAACAAAATATAGGAGCCCCGGAATTGCTTGCGAACGAAGACAAACAATCGATTTTGATTAACCTTTGGAGAATGCCTTCGTTAACTATACACGGAATAGAACAAAAATTTTGTTATTCACACCGCGCCAATATAATACCGGGTAAAGTTATCGGGAAATTTTCGATTCACACAGTTTCTAACATGACGCCGTCTAAAGTAAAAAAGAAAGTAGTGAACTACCTGAGTAAAGTATGGAAATCTCGTAAGAGCACGAATAGAATCAGCGTTCAGATGACGGTAGGGAAACAGGCTTGGCTCACCGACCCAACGGATCCCAACTGTTTAGCGGCTGTGAAAGCTGTAACCCGGGTTTACGACGAACGACCAGACCTGATCAGAGAATCAGACAGGGTACGAATGGCGAACCCTCTTCGTAAGGTGACCAACGCCTCTGTAATAGGTATTCCAATCGGAAAATCTAACGATATCAGTGATTTTACGACAGAAAAAATCGATTTGATAAATTACATCAACGGATGCAAAACCTTTGCTGCCTACATGCACGAAATAGCGAAACTGTCTCCTGCGGTTGTCCCTCAACAAAAAGTCATTTGTTCTTGCAAAGCATCTGGAATAGCTGATTGCATTTGCTATCTGAAGTCCTGTTCGATTCTGGAAGAAGAAGATGAAGAAGCGACGATGGAAGGAATCATAGCCGTTCCGTCGACCGTTTCGCAAAACTTGAGCGAACAAGAAAGATCCGAAGAACCAGCTTCGACCCGATTTTTCACTTGCAGTTCGCGAATCAAGAAAAAAGTTCGAAATCTGCGGAAAATCATTGAAGACGGGGAAATTATTATTGGGTCGAAATATGAGAAAGATGTGGTGGCTGAAGAGATCGTTGAAGAAGAAGAAACTGACAGCATTCGAGCCACATTGGAAAAGCAACCGACTGCAAGTAGCAACAAGACAGAAAACATTCATTCTTTGGGACTCCAGGGGGACCAAGACTTCAAATCAATCCAGCAAAGCATTTTCGATCAAGATCAGGACATTATTCCTCGCAGTAGAGTGAAAGCACTGACGAAAAAGAGCATTTTTGCTAGTGGCGTTATTAAAGAGTGGGCAAGCTTGAGATTGCACGAGCACGTCCCAAAGAGGTCAGAGCACAGACCCGTGGAAGGTCTTGCGGATCCCAGTGCCGACGTAAGTCGTGGTTACGTGGGGAAAAAACCGTTCTTGTTAGAGCCCGTAAGCAAGAAATTGGATCAAGAACCATTTGAGATCATATCGTCTTTGTCTGCTCTTCTATACCAGAGACGAGCTCTTAAATCGGCTTCAGCCTCGGTGAAAACCCTTCCCGGAAGCCGAATAATTAATCTCAATAGTAGTTTCCAATCAATGAATCAATCGAAACACGGTTCCAAGAAACAAGTGGAAAAGAATGCAACAGGGATGGGTCAAATTAATGAAGATGAGGAGGCGAAGGCGCACCAGATTTTCATGACTATCGGATCGCCAGAGATGGACAGTGATCCATAAAACTAAGACTCCAAACAAAAACATTAGGGGAAAATGTGTACTTGGAAAAATCGTGCATCGCATATGTATAATCGAAAACTTTCATTTTCACCTAGGTCTTTTGAACAGATTGGATTTTCACTCGGCTCAGATAGAATAACATCATACCTCATATTCAGTCCATAAAATTGGATATAGCCCAAGAAAACTTGTGTCCAATTGTCGTAAGAAGGAAGAAATTGTTAGGCAATACGAAAAATTCTAATCTGTGTTATTTATTACATTTCTATTCGTAGTTCAAAACTTGAGTTCAACAGAATTGAAGCTGGGATCGAACAAAATTTGTATGACGGAAATCGGTTGAGAATTTCAAATGAGCCTGAGTAGTGTGATGGACGTATGTTCGTGGATGGGTTATTACCACTTTTATTATTGACTGCCTTGGCGCCGCCATTTCCTCGCATTGCTCCACATTCTAAATGATTTGAATACGTCCCCTCGAGTAATTATCATAAACTCTGCTCCGATTATTGCGAGAAATTCCTCCATTTAGCCCCCACCCCTCCACCCTCCTTCTTCAGAGCCCAAGGAGTGTGATGGCTATCGTTAGTTTGCCCATCCCGGGATGGAGCGAGACACCCCTTATATAAGGCAGTAGCCACAGATACGGTTAAGTCAGTCCCGGTGGAAACTCGATCCAGTTACGAACTCTAAACTAACTCGTTTTCCTTAGTTGACAAAGCCCCTCGTACACGATAGACAGCTAAATACTTGGGGTACTGAATTAACTATCCGATCGGTACCAATTCCTCACCTCTCTCTACAAACCTATCAAATTCACCTACTGGGGCAGAGTTACTCGCCTGGGACCGACGGTAAATTAGGTACCCTTATCTCCTACTGCGCTCAGATTCTCCTGCTGTGACAGATGTGAGCATCTGGGATCAACATTTGAATCCTGACGTAGCCTCCTCATCTCCGAATCGCTGGGGCAGTTGTATAACTGGGTCCATCACTTTGAACTTACATAATCCAATTCAATCGGTGTGGCAGGGGCATATCTCAACCTAATACAACCTACATAGTCAGCTGGGGCAGGAGTATATCCTCCTGGGACCAACGAGTATTCCTCTCTAAATCAACAAACCTTCTTAGACCAGAAAAAGCACCTCGATTCCTTCAGATCTTGGGAAAGTTGAATAGTAGAACACATAAAATACAGGGTGTCCCACGAGTCCCCCCCCCCCTCCCCACCCCCACTAAAACCGTCCAAATGGGAGAGAACAAACAATTTTTTTTTTAATCTTCATAATTTTCTCTAAGGATCCCAAATGTCATGTTAGCGCACTCCGCGCAAGTGACACTAACTTTCTTATCCCCATGCATTGGGAACCAGAATTTTTTGTTGCAGATTCGGATTCTAATAAAAATTTCATGAAAATTGAACCCTCAACCAATTTTTTTATTGCGCGCAACTGGTTCAGCGAGCACCCAAAGTTGCGCAACCCCAAAATTGTCAAATAGTGGATGATGGTGAACTCTAAAGTGTGGTGAATTCTCATTGTTTTGGTTTATTATTCAATAATAAACCATTGTAATCGCTCTTGAAAAAAAAATTTCTAACCCCCAAGAAAATTTCGTGGTTTACGTTTCATAGGGTGAAGAATCCAAATCCGAAATAAAAATTTTTCAGTACGTTTTCTCCCAAACGGCTGAAGCAAAAAATCTGAAATTTTCAGGAAAAATCAATGTTGGTTTGACAACGCCCTAATTCTTTAGCGTAAATAGTTCTCTCACTTAATTTAAAGTGCCCTTTAAGGGTTGCCAAAGTTTTGTAAAATCCCTAAAAACCTCCAAAACAACCAAGGCGGCCTAAATGTGGACTTTTTTTAGAGAACTTTCTATGATGAATCGAATGAGCCCCTCCCCAGGTCTGTAGCTCAAACCATTCCCGATGTATGGCATGATCTTATGCTGCCTACATTTGCATCCACATTCACTACATCACTAGGTTACAGTGATCAAAACAAAAACAATAGCTTTGAAAAAACAATAACAGATGTAGTGAATAACAAACAGTTATTATTGAATAATAAACCACAATGGTTTTTTTCCCCCATTTGGACGATTTTAGGAGGGGGGTGGGGGAGCAACTAGTGGGACACCCTGTATACGCTTTCTAATTCCATCAGACTTCCGCAACAATTGTTGCCACCTCCTTCCTCACCAAGCCTCCCCAACACGAGAATGTTTTCAAAATAGTGTAAAAGTAAGTCCTTGTTTTCGTAAATTCTATGTTTTGGCATCATCGAGGAACCTACATGTTTAAATTTGTTTATGAGAGTGAACAGATCCCAGACGCTCACACATACTACACATAGCTAGTAGTTGGCCTTCAAAAGTAATAACGCCTATAATTACGTTGAAGCGTATTGGTATGCATACGTATCTCTTAGCTTTCTACAGTTACGTTCAATTTTTCTATGAATGTCACCAAGTAACTAAGTAGAGATGGAAACGCAAAACCAAACAACTGTTCAAAACAAAAAATCCGTTCAATCGAAGTAAACATATTGAGTGTTTTCGGTTCCTTGAAATCGTACGGTTCCGTCCATGGACTCACGACACTGGACCTTTCACACTCTCAACCGTTTTCTTAGATTTGAATGTTACTAGCCGAGGAAGCGTCAAACATTTGACTGTTACTGACAGGTATAGATTTCCCAGGTCAGCAAATCGACTTTATAGACAAGGAATACTCGTACATTTAGAGTAAATCCAAAATCCTAAACCGAAACTTGATTGTGCGGATCAGTACAATGGGCTGTCAGGAAGGATTTATAATATTTACACAAGTGAGATGTTGATTAATAAGCAGCAGCAGCATAACACTAAGAAATGTAAGAGCCCTACAACAAAGTGAAGGAGTTGATATTTTAAAGATTTTTGTGCATGAGTAAGGGCTGCATTTTATTCTGAAACCAAGAAATTCAATAGGAACAGTGGGGCTACATCATCATCATCATCATCTACCAATTAGTCAGATAATTTAGATGACTCATTGATAATGTATATATACTCGATTCGTCCCGGGCAAGACGTTAAACTGCGACCGTGTTGGAGGGCTGCAATAACCATCACTAACAGCATGAGACATAACACGATACAATCGCCCAACGTGGTTCATGTCTGAATGAATAGTCGAGGGTGCCTGGGTGACCCAGAAGTGGTTTCGACTCTGTAGATGTTAGGAGACGCTCTTTCGCCGTGGTGAAGCCTATCTCCTAGTGGAGTAGACCACGACAGAAAATCCAGTGTCCTGTGAAGTGCGAGGAGGCAGCCCCTCTAACAGGTTAGGCGATAGGCTAACAACCTGCCATTGTAAAAATCTACTTGTTACGAAACACGAAAACATATCGGGAAGTCAAGGACCACATCAGCCTGTTGCGCTTTGTAGTTAGTTAGTTCAATAATCGATAACTAATCATTTAATTTACATAATTTAATAGTTACAGAACCGTGCGGCAACCAATAGTTGAAAAATTAGCTGAATTTGCATTTAAACATTCAAGTCAGTTTGAATTCAACTTCTACTGATTCACCAATATCCTTCATTGGTGGCATCAATTAGAAATCAATCGAGGTCCCAACTAGCATATCCTATAAAACTCAAGAAGTAAAGGCCATTGTGATGAAATACATAAATAATAACATAATAATTAAATTTTTGAATAGCGTCGAAACCCTTGCTACCAATTTCTAGTTAATCTTTCGCCTGTTTCAGATATTATTTCCGTCATATTGCTTCAAATCCTCATTGCAGAAAATGAATTCGATGGAAGAATTATGCATGGAAAAATTGCGCAAAGAAAATCAGAATCAGTATGCGTTTGTCAAACCAAAAAAGAAATCACCTTACAGATATATTCCTAGGGGTACGTACACATTGCAACTATAATGGTAAGTCACATAAACTGCAGTGTACACAATGAATCTAGCAAACCGGTTTCTTTTTATTGTAAGGTTTCAAGATGCTGATTTAGAAAACCGAAGTGTACACTTTATTTCTTCGTTAGATTATAGATCTTATTATAAATTATAGATCACGACCGCACTCTGATTTTCGAACGAAACTTGCTAAACATTGATCTGGTTAATGGTACGTGACACATGGATATATTTCTTCAATGTTTGTAAGAATCTACGAATTTTAGATGTTCGTGCAAAATTTTGAAGCTTTTACGTAATTTTGAGAAGCATCAATATTTTCTTCTCTTAGTGTTGGCATAAGTGTTACAGAGAGAACAACAAAAGAGGAAGAGCCAACAAAATGAACCTAACACACACTCACTTACGTATACTCACATGTACACAAACAGATTGTAACACGAGTCGTACCAATTTCGCATTTTTGTGTCGAAACCCCACGTTCTGCCGCTCTGAAATCTTATTTTCTCTATGAAATTTAATTGCAATTTTAAAAACGCTGCAAATTTTTACACTGGGGTTTATTATTCAATTGGCTTGCATTCATGATTTGAATTTCTACTAAGCTTTGGAGTGTGCGTGTTTCACAGGTCTCTCACAAAGCGGTTGAAAAATAAGTCATTTTGGAATTATGAGAAAAATTACTCCCTACACTCCATTTTCACTCCTTAATCCTGCCTGAAAAATTTGACAGGCATTCAAGAGACAGGAAATTCCACAATCTTTCCAATGGTACCCTCAAATTTGAATTTCCAGTGCCAATTGAGGGGTTTACGGAGATTTCAGTGTAGTAAGGTCGAATGCACGAGCGAAAATCCAAAAAATGAGAGGATTCAGACAGGAAGCCATAACAAAAGTTCTATGCGGCAGGTTTGGTCGGAAATGAGGTATAGAACACGTGGATACGTGGTAGGACACGTTTCGTGTTGCAAGCTGTATCCTCGTATATAACGACCGTAGACTCCCTTGTAATCTATCTCAAATATAGACATCTAGATATAATTTATATTTAGAAGGGGAGGGGTTGTAAAACAACGGAACACTCACCTAGATTGTGCGGAACCCTTCTCTCTGCTGAGGTCCTTAATCACAAAATGATGCATTGCGCAACTCCTCTCTCCCCAACATCCCACATGTTTCTCATCTCCGATTAAATTCCACATTAGCTCTAATTGATCTTCGCCAATTAACCTTCACCAACTTAAGTAACCATTTTTTGCTGTGATATATGGAACGTCCGTTCACGTTTCAGAATGGATGATTGCCACCCGCGGAGTTCCTTATTTACGGCGATTATGGCTATCTCCAGCTGGAAAGTACCGAGGAAGAAAAGCAGTCACTGGATTCGTATTTGGTGGTTTCATCGCTTACGGTAAGTCTATGAATTGTAACTATGACATCAAGTTCACAATCAACTGTTGTACCGGTATTAACTTGACCATGGGATATAAAGTCAATCAGTTATTGAAATTATTGTAGATTTCACCTCAAGAATTATAGTGTCAACACCATTTCTGCATAAACTAGTTTCGCAAACCGTCGAGGTTCTAGGCAATAGTGACTTTTCGGTACGGATGAATAGGTAGAGATCCGGACTGAGTCACTCGCGACGAAGTTGTGGAAACCCATTTCAATAACCACGAATCGTCAGTTTTGTTAAAATCGGATCGAGTTTTTACACAAATTAACAATCCAAAACCAGGTTTCGCTTCAAGAACCTGCATAAACTAGTTTCGTGATTCATTAAGATTGTGGGCAATTGTGATATAACAGCACCTTATCCCCTGGGCTACATTCCCACCAGTGTCCCACCAAAGTTTTCAATCGTAACTTGACAGCTACGATAACCATTACAGTTTCAAACAGCTTTGGGGTTTTAAGGGAAGACAATTTTTTGGCGCTCTTGTTCCAGTGATCGGGAATACGCTGATAGGACGAATGCCCCTTCACCCGGAGACAAGTGCATGTCTGAAATGGTTGACTTTCGTCATACTCGCGCTGACTAACGCTATTTCAAGCCAGGTATGTACTCCCTATCAATGTTATCCAGTATGTTTAGTTATCACAACATACGAAACCGTTCGTTTCACCATTTTTTTACACAAAGATTCATAATTTCAATAAACCGGCAAAAAGAATGCTTCCGTTTATTCTCCTTGACATATAACCCA
The DNA here is from genome assembly GCA_031894815.1 of Creontiades dilutus. Taxonomy (NCBI): domain Eukaryota; kingdom Metazoa; phylum Arthropoda; class Insecta; order Hemiptera; family Miridae; genus Creontiades; species Creontiades dilutus. The sequence continues at coordinate 17,870 of JAVIWC010005326.1, read as the reverse complement.
AATGCATTGAAGCTCGAGAGACAGCTTTATGGTTATTATATATCCACCTAGCTCCGTGAATGTCGCTAGTCATTTTCATGGTACCCTTGCGTTGAAGACATCCGTGCGATTGGTTGCAATAGTAACAACCAAATAGAAACATCTTCCCCATAAAGGAAGGTTGTATATGCGTAAACAAAAATATGATCTATACTTGGTACTTCCCTGATGGGATCCTTGGAAATTAACAAAGACATGAATAATCGCCACATTTCTTACTTCCCTCTCAACCCAAACATCCAATTGACACTTATTTGACGTTTCATGTTAATTTTTAGGGACGGTGTCTGACTCTTCTTCTAATTTTCACAATATTGTCCAAATCGGGGGCTTTCTTTCTCAAAAGCGTCATCATGGCTCTCCTGATCGCTGGCCCAGTCGAGAATTTGCTCCTCAACGCTAAAGGAGTCGTGAATTCGATAACTTGCACGAATGAGCTGGTCAAGAATCTCACTCTCACCAAGTATGTACCATACTGACTCATACCTTAGGTAGGTATATTGCTTCCGAGTCTACCAAGGTAGAGGAAGCATTGTTTTCACTTTCGGAATGTGAACATTTTTTTGTCTCCAAAATCAAAAATTCCACTTGCATTTTGCGTTTTAGACCTTTCTGAACAATTTTGGTTCCGTGTCTGTCTGTCAGCAAATCCTTGTTACGGGCAAAACTACACGAAGTTATAGTCCGATTTTGATGAAATTTTCAGGGATTGTTCGGTTTGATGTGTAGATGGTCCCCTATGAGTTTCATGACCCCCGGATCAATAGTAGCCTCTGCACATGCGCAAACGTGAAATCCTTGTTAAGCGCATAATTCCGGGAGTTCTTGACAGATTTCGATGAAATTTTCAGGGATTGTTCGGTTTGATGTGTAGATGATTCCCTATGGTTGCATGGCCCCCGGATCAATAGTAGCCTCTACGCATGCGCAAACGTGAAATCCTTGCCACAAGCATAACTCCGGGAGTTCTTGGCCGATTTCGATGAAATTTTCAGGGAATGTTATGGATACGAGGAAGCCACACCCACTTGGCACACGTTTTTTTTCCTTTTTTTTATTTTAGGAAATCTGAGAATTCCTCCAATCGCAACAGTCAACCTGGGCATTGAGGATTACGGCAGGCCCATTGAGCATGATGGATGATATCAGTCTTCCTGCCCCAGTCACTCAGCAAATGGTCCAGTACATCTTTCCTTTTTCTCTCTCTCCCCCTCACATTCTCACTCTCTCTCATTCTACATCTCAGCCACAGGATGACAGTACTCCTGCTAACCGCTTGAACCGTGATTTCTGGACTCTGCTGCATTAAATGATACAGGTCCTCCTATTTACCCTAACTCGACTACCTCTATTTTGTTTTGGTTTATTAGTTTCAGTCATTTCCATACTTCTTCCACTTCAAAACGATCAGTAATTCAATTATGGGCCACGGATGGGTGGTATTTCTTACGGCCCATTTAATTAATCTGTACGCCCCGCCGTGCAACTCAGATGAAAATGTCCCAATGTGCTGCAGACTCGTATGCAAGCATTTTTCAACATCATGGAAGAAAAGGCTCCATTCATTTGTTCATGATTTGTCATCAAGAGACGAAGAAATCTTTTAGCTTATAATGAACAGAATTAATGAGCTTTAAATCTCAATCCTAATCAAATGGATTATCTACACAAAATGTAGTGAATGTGGATGCAAATGTTGGCACCGTAAATCGGGCCATACATCGAGAATGGTTTGAGCTACGGACCTGGGGAAGGGCTCATTCGATTCCTCGTGGATAGTTCTTAAAAAAAAGGCCAAATTTAGGCCGGCTTGACTTTTTTTGAGGTTTTTAGAGATTTTACAAAACTTTGACAACCCTTAAGGAGCACTTTAAATTAAGTGAGAGTGCTGGCTAAAGAATTGGGGCGTTGTCGGACCAATATTGATTTTTCCTGAAAATTTCAGATTTTTTGCTCCAGCCGTTTGGGAGAAATCGTGCGTACGGCGGACGGACGTAAAAAATGTTTATTGCAGATTTGGATTTTACACCCTTTGAAACGTAAACCATGAAATTTTCAGGGGGGGGGGGGGGGGGGGGTTAAAAAAATTTTTTAAGAGCGATTACAATGGTTTACTATTAAATAATAAACCAAAAATGTTCTTTAATAGCTCCACACTTGATGTTTTGTGTGGAGCACGGGTTCCCCGATATATCATTATGAAATAAAGTCCCTAATAGGTATTTATAACTTACTTCAAGGGATGCAATAGATATTAAATGCTGTCAAAAACAAAAACACGATCAAACGATTTGCAAATTAGTTAGTTATTGCCCATAAATTGGCCACCAACATGCAAATAGCTGCGGAAAGGGGTTTGGTTTGGCTTAAAAATAAAAACTCACAGCTTATGACGTTGAAAAATGACTGACTCACCTGAAACAAAAACAGAAAAAACGATCATTAATAAACTAGTCCATTACGGTCCACATAGGTATTTTAGAGCATTTAACACAAAAATGGTAATCAATATCATCATATGTAGGGAATTTGGATTATAGATATAGACGCAATCATTAGTTCTGTAAATGCAATTAATCCAGTAATTATGAATCCGAAGTTGTACATATCATAAATGTCAAACAATTTTTTTTTAAATATTTAAAAAGTTTTATATATTATATAATACATAATGATTTAAAAAACTATTCTTTTCACTATTTCATTTGTATCGCATAATGTGATTTCTACTCTTAGGTACAAACTGACGTCAGTGCCTTATCAACAAGCCCTCATGAATTTAAAAGTGAGCTTCTTACTTTTCACTACAATATCACACACAAAAATGGGTTTTTATTAACTACAAAGGTTCATAATCATTAATAAAGCAAAAAAGGTAGTACTAAGGATTTGAGATCCTTCAAAATTACTTTTTATATTCAAAATTCAGTTTAAGATAAAATAGGAAAGCAAATTTAGCAAGTGAACACCTCAAAATGAATTCAAATCAAGCTCTAATTTGTCGTTTGAGTGCCTACTATGCACGTACTACACGTAAAGTTTCCACCTTCTTAGGTCGATGTCACTGAAGTAATGGACGCGATGGGATCCATTAGAGAGGTTATTGCTCCCTTGATGAACGCAATCCTGGACGACGCAGAAATAAAATTTCTCAAAGAAGAAAACGACTATATCGACGACCTGCTGGTAAAATTGACGACGACGATCCTACCGTAACTGTATTGTAACTGAAACTGTATCGTTCAAATTAAAAATAGGTTTGATTTATTGATTCGTCGCCTGATCTAAATTGCAGTTTGATTTTAGAACCATTCTCGAAGATCAGAAGAAATTGAGGTGCACCATCCGGACGAGCTGAAGAGAAACAAAACCTGTGATTATAACCAGAAATTCGACGTTTGTTTGCAAATGCACGGAATCAGTGAGTTTCAAACATCTGAAATTTTTGTTATAATAAGGGCAAACATGATTAAGAGTGATTTTGGTTTATTATTTAATAATAAACCATTGTAATCGCTCTAGAAAAAAAAATTCTAACCCCCCCCCCCTGAAAATTTTATGGTTTACGTTTCAAAGGGTGTAGAATCCGAATCTGCAATAAAAAATGTTCCGTCCGTCCGCCGTACGCACGATTTCTCCCAAACGGCTGAAGCAAAAAAGCTGAAATTTTCAGGGAAAATCCATGTTGGTCCGACCCCCAATTCTTGAGCCAGCTCTCTCACTTAATTTAAAGTGCCCTCTAAGGGTTGTCAAAGTTTTGTAAAATCCCTAAAACCTCAAAAAAAGTCAAGGCGGCCTAAATTTGTACTCTTTTTGAAGAACACTCCACGAGGAATCGAATGAGCCCCTCCCCAGGTCCGTAGGTCAAACCATTCCCGATCTATGGCCCGATTTATGGTGCCAACATTCGCGTTATTTTGGTTTATTATTGTTCTTGTGTTAATATCAGTAACCTAGTGACGTAGTGATGTAGTGATGTAGTAATGTGGATACTGGAGTGAACTCCTAAAAGGCGTTGTAGCCGATACACGGGTTGAAGCATTCTGATAACCATTGAAAAAAACCCTGCAAATTCTTTCACTGGGGTTTATTATTCAATTGGCTTGCGTTCATGATTTGAATTTCTACTAAGCTTTGGAGTGTGCGCGTTTCACAGGTGATAGAGTGATTATTGAATTTCTGGAGGCACACAAACATGATCAACTGAACAGTACTAAATAGGTAGGTTGGTTGAGAACAGATTTACATGCTCTATGCATATCTCCTGAAATTCAATAATCACTCTATCACCTGTGAAACGCGCACACTCCAAAGCTTAGTAGAAATTCAAATCATGAACGCAATTGAATAATAAACCCCTAGTGAAAGAATTTGCAGCGTTTTCCAAAGACTTTTCCAGTTTTTCCTTTCTTTGGTGGGTCCATTCACAATCCAAACCCCTCTTTCTTCAGCGTTGAGAGGTCCATTTTTATCGTTTTAGCGAAGTAATAAGTACATTATCTTTTCCATTCCTCCCGGTTGAAAGTGAAATATGGTTGGATAAGTTTTTTCACATTGCACTATTTATCTTCCCGTGATAATTATGAGTTTGTTTTGCTCCAGCCATTGATGACATAATGAAACCAGGAACTGCAACCGACTGGACGAAAGAGGAAAAACTTGGAGCAGCAATAGAAAGTTTCTATCAAAAGAAAATGACGTATCGTTGTCATAGTAAGAAACACTGCATTCCTAGCCTTATCATCGTATCATTAAAATATTTGCAGGAAAAAAAGCCCGACAATTTTCATTTTAAAGTTTGTTTAGGGCTTCCATTTCGTACAAAAATGTATTCATCATCTATTAGTTTGTTAAATTTAATAAAAATTTTACCTATGGTATTTTACATTGAGCACTTACTTACCAAACATTCCTCCTTTTAGTAAAAGAGTTTACACATTGAGAATAAATCAAATTATTTATATTTATATTTTGGTTCATTGGTATATTAAGATGGTATGAGTCATGAGGTATCGGGTCTATGGGGGGGGGGGGGCCAAATTTATCTCTAGCCCCGGGTGAAATACGGGCTGGTTACGTTCCTGTTCCTAGCTTGTAGCGAAGAGTACTTTAGGTTCTACGGTGATACTATGTTTTCATACTGATGTCTTCCCCATACGGACAGATTTGCTTCTCTTTTTATCTTACTCTAAAGATATTCAAAATTAATCTAATTTACTTAGATCGCTGGTATGTATATATTTATTAATTGGAGCTTGCAGATCATAATACAAATTAAAACAGCCTTTTCTTGGTGAAATCGGCATTCACCAACTTAGTTTCATTCATTCAGGTCGTCCATTTCACTCCTCCACATTCAACTTGATAATGGACTCAGGTTTACTCTAAATTCATAGAAGATCGCTGGTATACAGGAAATGCAAGAGTTACCAAATACACTCCATTCTGGGATTTCTACATTAATTAGCTTTGGATCTGAATAGACATCCTCTCCGTTTATTCTGAAGTAGCGGTTAGGCGAGAGCGAAGCAATTCAGCATACTTTTATTGGCCGATTATGGCGCGGCTTGTGGACCGATTGCAAAGATTCTAAAATGACAAATCTTGTCAAATGCCTTAGCGACATCATGGAAAATCAGAGCAGACTTTATTATCCGTAAGTGCTTCTTTAATTTAGTGAATGAGCTGTCATTGGCAGTCTTGAACTTCTAAACGACGTTACCACAAATAAAATATGTTCTGGTGGTGGGAGGAAAAAGGCGAAGGCAATTTATTTTACATATTTTTCAGGTTAATCCGTGAAGAAAAACACTAAGTTTCTAGAAACCCCCCTATTTCCACCAAAATTAAAAAGACATAAACATTAATCGATTTTAGCGGTTAAGTTTCGGCAGTGACAGAAGAACAACTGAATATACATCGGACAAAATAGTGGTAACATAATGACAAGTGAAAGGGAGCTTCAATCCCATTGGTCAAGAAGTGAGCGGGAACATCCAATCAAGTGGTTTCTGAGTGAAAGGAGATGGAAATTTATTGGTTGAGAAGGTGAAAGGGGGAATCGAACAATATTGGACGTTTTGAACAGAGAGTGGGGAAAGCAAATGAAGGTAATCCAACGAATATAGAAAAATGGAAAGGCAAAGCTATTGCAGAAATGAACTTTTGAATGGTGGGATGTATCTAGGAATATTTTTATTTAAACATTTACCAGCTCTATCGTTTTTAATTATTTCAAATTTTTATAGGAAATGGAGAACACCTTCTTTTGGAAAAAAGTCAACGAATTCTACTAAATTGTGACTGGATTCTAACAAGTGATTAGCAAATGCTGGCTCTTCTTTGATATACCAAACATCATTTTGTTGTTCTTTTATTCTTTCCTTAAATTTTCTGCCTGTCTGCCCACAAAAGCGGAATCCGCAAGAGCCTTTAATTATATAAACCTCACTTTTACGAGTATCTAGTGCGTTAACATTATCTTTTATAAAACCTAATGAAGGTTATTTTCATTTTTAAAACGTGCTTTGAAACTCTTGGATGACAGAATTTTGCCGGCTTTATCAGAAATTGTTCCATTTATTTATTATTCTTATTCCAGGTATACTGATTGATTGTTTTCCCTCTAATATAACATCAATTTTTGTCATGATTAAGGTTAACCAATTTTTAGATTTGCTAACTGCAACAATCAAGAAATGTCGGGAAACCTTCGGAAATATTTACGATTTGTGCCGCGACCAGATGCACGTACACGTCGCTGGACTGCTCTGTTGGCCTCTTCGGCTGTCCTCCGTGTGCAATGCAGTTTCAAGTTGAGTTACTTCACACATGCCTTAGTAAACACAAAGTATTTTGTCCCAAGTCCATATTCTATTTTCATTTCCAATCTTTCGTATCGGTGTGTAGTCGCACTAATTAGTTGTCCGATCTTCTGCTTACAGTTTTCGAATCGGACCAAGTGTGCGATCCTAAGAAGGTCCTCGCCAAAGGATGGGGGATCGGTTTGGTCATGTTGCTTAAGACACAGGAAGCCCTCGGTCCACCCTACACGAGCCCAGAGGTCACTTATAAAGTGCAAAAGCCTACCATTCATGTTAGTTTTAAGACAATACTACCATTTTAACCATTATTACGACCCTTAACCTTAGTTAAGGTAATGTAACGATTATTTTTGGCAATCGACCAAGAAAACAAAACTGAAACCCCCCGATCATCGTTCAGACCTCTTTACTTTCATCTTTCACTTTACTTCAACATTTTTCATAACTCGCTCAAACTTTGTCAGTTTGTCAGCCCACCATGAGCCGCAGGGTGGTCAAAACTCAAGCATTTCCTTCGTACTCTCATAACGGTCTCCAAATTTAGCCTGTAGTCCTATAATATGCGCCAGAATCTTAGCTTTTCAACGGTATACTCAAAATTGGTCGCTCAGTATAATTTAGTGGAGAAAATTTCGTTTGAATGCGGGAAAACGTGGCTTTTCCAATAAAAATGGACGTTTTTGACGAAAAATGGACTTTTCATGGAATAATTGCAACATAAGAGCTTGGTTTCCCTATTAATCCTTTGAACTCTGAGTCACTTGACCTGTTCGATGGGAATATAGTCAATAGATTCAGGTTTGTAAAAAACCTGACCTGACGGCTTTGTTGCATCCTCAACGTGCTCATTACCTGCATCGTTCGTACGCTGACCACGCCGACTTAATGTTAGTGTATGGGTGTGCACACCCGAGGTCTTGCGCGAATACCAATGAAGGTTTCCGGACAGACATATTCCCAGTCGAGGCGAATTTCCGGAGGCATGAAAGAATCCAATGCGTTGTACCTCTGTTGTCTGCGGCTTCAGTCTGTCACTAACAAGGCGGGTTCGGGTTTACCACTAGCGTAATTGTAAACTGAGACATTTTTTTACGGTAAGAAATGAACAAAAGGGCCAATTTCTGCATCGAGCAGAATTACGGACATTTTGACAATTACTTTAATGTAAAACAAAAAATACAGCTTATTACCAATGTAAAAAAAAATGTTAATACCATTTAATGCCAGTTCATTTAACACAAATTGCGCTAGAAGAAGTAATGATGAAACGAAAAGATATTCACATGTATCCAACCTTGCTTTTTTGAGTACCAAGGAGGCGTGAAAGTACCACTTATTCGATTTAACGTCAAAAATACCAAAAAGCATCCGCAGATCCTGGGGCCTCCCATAACTCTTAAGCTAAGATTTGACCTAAAATTTGATCTGTCATTTTATTTTGTCCGGCTCCAAGGTTGACGCAGACACATTGCTGGAACAAGCTGGAGACCTAAAGCTCAATTTTGACGAAAACTCCAGGTGGTACAGGAAATTCATGAATCTTGTGCAAATCGCGATGAACCTAATTTTTCTCAAGGTCATTTATGAGTGAGTGAATCTTTGGTAGATTTAGAACAAGGTCTGTTAGAAAGTGAGGAAAACGACATAAAATTAATTTGAAAGACAATCCGTTTGAGACAATTTCTGAACCCTAATCGGCTCGGATTCGGCTGTTATTCGTATTCAATCATGCAGAAAATGCCTATTGTATTGTTCCTGATATCGAACTGATTGAAGTAAATATAACTCAGACAACTCCTCCAAAACGCCTTTCAAAATGTGGTTAGGCTGACCTGCACTACAGAAAGACGTTGAAGGTCAGTATTTTGGGGTTATGAAGGTGTTCTCGTGGAATTGTAAAGCTGGACATACAACGCGAGTGGTTAATATGGTTTAGGAAAACAAATTTTGTCATCTACAAAATTTTCAACACTTCCACTAAGTATAGGCTGACTCAAAAGCAATAAATATGTCTGTATGCAAGTGTTTTTTACGTAAACCAATTATAATGGCAGTATATGTGTAAAAACAGCTGATTATAAACTATAGAAATAATTAATATTTTACAGTGCGTTTGACTATCGCCATAAATACTTAACAAACATAGAATTCAAAAACGTCTACATTTCCCGGTATTTCAGGAAGATAGACGCAAGAAGGTTAGTGCTAATTAAATTTGCATTTTCACCTATTTCATTTATGAACCTATCCAATTCATTTCGTACAGCTATCGCCGAAATTGACGCTATGAAAATTCACGAACATTTCTTACAAAATTTAAATTGTGGAGAATTTTGTTCAATCTGTAGAACTGTTTCAAAATTTGCTCCTTACAGCAATTTTAATGTACGTTAACCTCTAGAATTTCGGCTAACACACTTCTCGTAAATTTTCAGATTTCTTCTAATCGAACAGTAATTTTGAATTTGTAGCAACTTTTTGCAGTTCTATAGATCTGTAGCTTACAATATGTGATGAATATGAATGAAATAATGACTTTTCTAACTTTCTAGTCATGGTTGGGAAAAAGTGTTTTGAATACATATTAATTTTTTAGGAATGCTTAATTTTTTTGATGAAGTACGAAGAGATTGAATCTGCAATGTCTATATTTTTAGGAGAAAATTGAAACAATTTGAATTTTAACATTTTCAGTGTCATCGCAGTAAATCCAGGATTTGTGCCTTCATGTGCTGTCAGAATATTTACCTAATCACAACATATGAATACTACTGTGCTTCTTTTTGGTTTATTATTCAATAATAAACCATTGTAATCGCTCTTGAAAATTCTAACCCCCCCCTGAAAATTTCATGGTTTACGTTTCAAAGGGTGTAGAATCCGAATCTGCAATAAAAATTTTTCCGTCCGTCCGCCGTACGCCGTACTCACGATTTCTCCCAAACGGCTGAAGCAAAAAAGCTGAAATTTTCAGGAAAAATCCATGTTGGTCCGACGAAGGCCCAATTCTTGAGCCAGCTCTCTCACTTAATTCAAAGTGCCTTTAAGGGTTGTCCAAGTTTTGCAAAATCCGTGAAAACCTCAAGGTGGCCTAAATTTGGACTCTTTTTGAAGAACTTTCCTCGACGAATCGAATGTGCCCGTCCGTAGGTCAAACCGTTCTCGATATATGGCCCGATTTATGATGCCAACATTTGCTTTATTTTGGTTTATTATTGTTTTTGTTTTGATATCAGTAACCTAGTGATGTAGTGATGTAGTAATGTGGATACTGGAGTGAACTCCTAAAAGGCTTTGTAGCCGATACACGGGTTGAAGCATTCTGATAATCATAAGAAACGCTGCAAATTCTTTTACTGGGGTTTATTATTCAATTGGCTTGTGTTCAGGATTTGAATTTCTACTAAGCTTTAGAGTGTGCGTGTTTCACAGGTGATAGAGTGATAATTGGATTTCAGGAGGCACACAAATATGATCAACTGAACAATCCAAATAGGTATTTTGGTTGAGAACAGATTTACGTGCTCTATGCAAATCTCCTGAAATTCAATAATCGCTCTATCACCTGTGAAACACGCACACTCTAAGCTTAGTAGATATTCAAATCCTGAACGCAAGTCAATTGAATAATAAACCCCAGTGAAAGAATTTGCAGCGTTTTTTTACTGAACACAATCACACTATATAAAAACCAGCTTATCAGAGTATATCGACGTTTCAGGGGGTGGTAACCCTGGGCGTTCTCCCCCCGTCTCCCAGGGCAACCGACCTGCTCCCCCTCCCCCCGACCCCGCCAGTGAAGGAAGGAGGGCCCCAGCGGGGGGAAGCGTCTCCCAGGGCAAGCGACGTGGTCCTCTCCTCGGGGATTCGGGATATACGATTATTTGACTTCGCATATCACACTATATAAAGACGAGCTTATCAGAGTATATCCGCTTTTCACGCTGGGCAAGTGGAATTCTCCAGCCATCTCCCAGGGCAACCGACCTGCTCCCCCCTTCCCTCCGACCCCGCCAGTGAAGGAAGGAGGGCCCCAGCGGGGGAAGCGTCTCCCAGGGCAAGCGACGTGGTCCTCTCCTCGGGGATTTGGGATATACGATTTTTTGACTTTGCATATTGTTATTATACTCCCTCATTGTGTTATTCACCTATTTCTTTTTAACCTGCGTAGCAGGGCCATTAAACTAGTAATATTATATTGACAGTATGAATGTTTCAGACATTTGAGTGGGAAGCATTCCCTTCTGCCTTTCAAGAATAGGGAAAAACGAGGATTCATTTTCCCTACGCGCTACGCTCTTCAGAGCACTGAAATTGAAACTGCAGTAAGTTACTCATCATTTTAATAACAAGTGATTTGATTATAGCCCCCCCCCCCCTCCTTTCTTTCTTTGATTTAAATCGTTCGGAGAGTTTTAGAAGTACGTTCATTCGATTCAGCGAGAAAAATTACTTAGTTATATCCTCTTCCCCCCTTCAATTTCATCCAACACCAGAGCATTAGGTATCTAATGCCAAAACAATGATTTCTTTAAAAAAAAAAAAAAATCACGTTTTTCCACGTTCAAACACCAATTTTTCTTTGAAAGATTGCTCTGAAATAAAAATTTAATAGACCGATCGAAAGCTGACGAAATGTAAATGTTTTTACGTAGAGCTTATTCATTTTTCGGAAAATAGTATGTTGGTAATTCAACATTGAAAATTGTTCCAAAGCAGAAGGTTGACAAAATTCAAGTTTAGGCCTGAAAAAACATGTATTACGTGACTGAATGAATTTGTACGTGAATTTTATGGAATGAAAATTAAAGAAAACCTAATGCTCTTTTCAATTGATACGGTTAAATTTAATTTATTCTTTGAATGAAGTTGGAGTTGGTTGGAGTTATGGTCATTTCAGTGAAGTAAGATCGAAAATACGAAGAAAAAACTGATGTAGAATACACAGAAAAGGGGTGGACTAAGAAAAAAATTGCTGCGAGGTCAAGATTGTTGCAAATTAGTGGTTAAATCGATCTCTGAAGTTTCCTCGCTCTTATGCCGGAAACCCTGCATAGACAAGACCTTAAACCTACGAATAGAACAACCGAAATTTAACAAGTTAAACTAAAACGCCTAACCACGCTTCATTCGTACAAAATTACTCGATTTCATAAGAAGTCTTGAAAAAAATTTCACTGGAAATAAAGGCTGATGAATATGCTCGTGGTACTAAAAGTTTTTTTTATACATTGCAACGGTTTATTATTGAACATAATAATCCAACATCCTTCGAAATCATATTTTAATGTAATAAAATAAATCATGAAAACATTCCATCAGTCGTTTAAAAATTGTACCTTACGGCAAGATGAAAATTGTAAAACCTATGGGAAAAAATTAAAAGGGTAACTGTTTCTTTTCGCCAGTATTTTCCTTCTCCGAATCTACTTTTAGACAGACGTAATTGACGTAAATTCCAAAAGGTACTAAAGACCTTTTTTTCAAGCGTCGAGTGAATAACTTCCCTGGGACTTTGGGACCCAGTTCTTCACAAAAACGCAATCAGGTTGGAGCTAAAAACACTATATAACCTTAAAAAACTAGGTTGACAATTCAGTTTCATTTCAAAAGGTACTACAGCCATCATGAAAGAGCTTTTCCATCGGTTTGAGTTCAAAAAGTAGTTTTGAGTTCAAAAGAATATCACACTGGGCACAATACATATTTTGAGCATAAAGTACTCAGGGGGGGGTACTCTATAGGGTTTGTGCTTATGGGATTTATGAACTTTCAAGCTATTTTTGAAGGGTTTTCAATTACTTAAACCGAATGTTCTTAGTTCGGTCATATCAGAGAATGTTGACAACCATGATGAGTCCTCCGAGGTAGCTTCCATAACATTTTCACCGTCAAAAACTGCCACTCACTGCTTCGATAAAGGTTGGTATTTGGTGCCTCGTTTTTCGTTAATTTCGACTGAATATGAAGTGTGTAGTATCAAAAAACTTGTGTGAATTTAAAGAAAATTTATTTTTCTTTGGAAAAAGTGCGAGATGAAGGGGGAAGAGGAATTCGGCAGCTTCATACAACTACAACTGCTGCAGGTTGGTATTTGGTGCCTCGTTTTTCGTTAATTTCGACTGAATATGAAGTGTGTAGTATCAAAAAACTTGTGTGAATTTAAAGAAAATTTATTTTTCTTTGGAAAAAGTGCGAGATGAAGGGGGAAGAGGAATTCGGCAGCTTCATACAACTACAACTGCTGCAGCTTGGAAATGTCTTCGCAACAGCTTCGGGAAGATTAGTAAAGTATTTGACAGGAGGAAAAAACTTTCAGAACGTACTAAGTATATCTATTTTGCTTGATTTCAAAAAGTACTAAACGCCAGGTTTGACTCCAAAAAGTAATGTATCCACAATCTCGAAATTTCAAAGCTCCCTAAATTAATTGACGTCTCAAAATAACTTGCTTCTTTTTGCGAAATTTTTTTTATACTAAATGAAGAATACATATCATTTTTTTCTTTTTTGACATGGGGCAAGTTTTCAGCTTGTAATGGTTTTCCTTGAATTTCTCGCTTATGACAAAACGGATATAGTACCTTTTGGAAACAAGCTCCTCAATTCGGTGGAGAAATATTGACCTCCCTACTTTTTGACGTTCCCTTCCAGAGAGCATGCTATAATATATGTATGATTTATTGGCGATTCCTTAGTTTTTTCGAGTAGTTTAGTGACTTAACGAAAGCTGCAATGAAAAAACAAAACGGAACGTAAACGTCTAGTTTACCAAGGTCGCTTGATCTGAGTGGGGGACAACGCCAAACCGCCTCACTTCGTTTCCTCCAGTTCTTATCTCGATATCGGGACGACAGCTTGTTGAGGCACTCTGCGCAAATTACGTAGTCGCACTATCTAATCAATTATTGATAAGTGTTGTATGAAACTGGCAGAAGTTGCAAGTGGAAACTCCCTTTTCGTATTATCGCGATTAGAGGAGTGAATCGTTGCAACCAACAGTGGTTACGTTCGTGTGACAACGTTATTGGTGTCTTGTGTGATTGGTGTGCACCGTAGTTTGTACTGTTTGTGATTCCTCAATTTGATCGGAGTGTTGAGGCACTCTGCAAGCAAAGTTGGTGGGTAAGTCTAACTGGACCTATAACCGGCATAGATGAAGCTTACAGTACTGCATCACAGCAGTAAAGTAGTACAATTGTCTTGGACAAACCGTTCTGTGTAGGTGTTCGGATAGTTCCACGAAGTTCCTACTACTACGTATCACATCAATCTTAACAACAAACAGAGCAGTGAATTACTTATTAACGAATAGTATACCTAATACTACTATACTTGCAAACATATTAAATTGCTCCCTTCGAGATCAAAGCATAATGTCTTCTTCATCTTCGTCACCACGGAAGAAACTCAAGTTGAATGAAGATCAAGATGATTTCTCGACTCTAGCTCGGTGTACGTGCCTGATGAAGTTTTCAAACTCTGACTACGATTCGTTCATAAATGGGCAATTCACGGATTTTTCGATCAGAACTGTGGACGGCAGGACCTTCAACGTGCACCGATTGATTTTATCGCGCGTTCCCTATTTCGCCAAGATGTTCGACAACGGGAAAAAGTCCATAGAGAACACGGTCAACGAGGACATAACTGCCGACGTTTGCAGAGTCTTTTTGGAATACGTTTACAGAGGGAAGTCAGAGGAATTGGACCAGTACGCCGAGGACCTGGTAGCATGCGCTGATAAGTATGGTATGGACGTTCTGATCAAGGATTGTGTTGAATCGATGAAGAAGACGGTGAGCGTTGAGAATGTTGCGCGGTATTTCATTTGCGCTAGAAAACTAAAATTGGAAGATCTGGAAAATATAGCTTTGATTTTCATTGAAAAGAATATTTCTTCAGTGTTGAAAACGGACCATTGGGCTCAGCTCCCCGAAAGTTTTGAAGCTTTGACGGATATTTTCCGAAAACTGACGACTATGAAATTCTCTGGCGACCAGGGTTTTCCAAAGAATTGGTTGGAAATCTCCAATTTCATTGACTCTAGCCCTGGGATTAGTTGGACCATTGTTTGCAACCTACCGGACCTGAAACGGGGCGAACGTTTTTTCTACAAATTTTACTCAGTTGACTTTACAGTTACAGATACTCGTCGTGGAGGCGTCCGTACGGACTACGTTGCGAGATTGACACATCAAGCGTCATTCGAAGAGAACAATATGACAGTTTTCATAGCAACTAAGAAAGGTCCGAAACTTTCTGAAGGGAGGGTTCCTAAAATACTGTGCAAATGCTTTATATTTCCTCGTCGAGAACTATCTTCGGCTTGTGACAAGTGGAAGTACACATCCGACCTTCCGTATCATCTCTGGACCTTTGTAATGCCACTACCACAATTATTCAATCAAAAAAGTCGATTCGTGCTCAACCATACGTTCAACATCTCTTTTGTGAAATACGTGCATCATGTGTATGTGCCTCCGCAGAAAACTCCGGCTGAGTGTCAGGTACCCCGTTACCGAAGATATCACACGGATCTAGGGCAACGCGACACGAAGATAGTGGTTCGTGGACAACAATTTGATGTTCACAAAAAAGTGCTGTCAGCACTAAGTCCCCGCCTGGCTGCCCTATTGTCACCAACTCAGGCAGTTCATATGTTGGATGACTTGAGCCCAGAATTATTCCAAGGCATGCTTGATCTCATATACGAATGGGGAAAATCTTCTTTGACCGAACGTGATCAGCTGGGACTGTTTCGAATTCTCAAAACGTTTGAGATTAGCGACCGAGTGATCGAAAACAACGAACGCTACCTATTGAGCAAATTGAATCCTGAGAACGCGATACGTTTCCTGCTTTGTGCTGCGGAAGAGGGCGCGTCATTGCTGCAAGCATCGGCAATGGAAACCATTATCGAAAATGCTCACGCTGTTACTCGTTCCGAATCATGGAAAGAAATGGAAGAGCACGAAGATCTCATTTCGAACATTATTGAAATGGTACTTTCAATCAGGAATTCCTACGTCAAACCAGTAGGTTTTGTTGAACCAGACTGGAACCCGAACTGGAGCCTTTTGCCTTATTTTTAGTCGTCCTATGATGGCGATTTAATTTTTCCAATAGCACTTTACGTATTTAGACCTGCCTCCACCTGAAGCTCTTCCATTAAGGGATATGGCCGTACCATTTGTCTTTCTAGTTGACGATGACAGCCTTTGACAGAAAACATCATGAAGCCCTACACTGTTCACTTGGAGGTTGGTTCTTTGAAACGGATTTGCAATTAACGAATATCAAGAGGGCGCAGAATTGTCGAATACGCGTTTGGTTTGTTGGCCTCAGCATTTCGAATGCTGCATACGCCACATTTCTCCGATTGGAGACCACTCGTATGGTTTTCATGACTAATCCACAGCTACTTAACTTCCTTGGACGAAATCGTGTCGCTCAAACCGTTTATTCCCCCTCTGGAATTCTCGATTTTTCGATCTACTGGGGATATAGTTCCGGGATCTTGGAGAAACAGTGCAGGGCCATTAACTCAATTACAAAAAATTCCTGAATGCCAACCTAAGACCAAAAGCAATAAGGGATGAATTTATACACTACTTCATGACTGCACTAGGCAGAGTGCCATAGCAAGATGTATATCTGGTTGAAGGGAATTGATTCGTCAGCATATTGAAAGACGATTTTTCAATTTCTTCTTTTTTCAAATAATAAACCAATTTTATAATATACCTTACTTATAACATACCTACTTATGCATTGACCTGTAAATCTACTAATCCTAATACTAATACTAGATATCTGTAACCCTTATTTTCATTAGGCCTTGTACCCATTTATTATGCTTTAAAAGATCATGTAATAAACTGTGCCATTTTGCTTTATTATTCAATAATAAACCATTGTAACCGCTCTTGAAAAAAGAAAAAAAAATTCTAACCCCCCTGAAAATTTCATGGTTTACGTTTCAAAGGGTGTAGAATCCGAATCTGCAATAAAAACTTTTCCGTCCGTCCGCCGTACGCCGTACGCACGATTTCTCCCAAAGAGCTGAAGCAAAAAAGCTGAAATTTTCAGGAAAAATCCATGTTGGTCCGGCGACGCCCCAATTCTTGAGCCAGCTCTCTCACTTAATTTAAAGTGTCCTTTAAGGGTTGTCAAAGTTTTGTAAAATCCCTAAAAACCTCAAAAAAAGTCGAAGCGGCCTGAATTTGTACCCTTTTGAAGAACACTCAACGAGGAATCGAATGAGCTCCTCCCCAGGTCCGTAGGTCGAACCATTCCCGATCGATGGCCCGATTTATGGTGCCAACTTTCGCGTTATTTTGGTTTATTATTGTTCTTGTGTTGATATCAGTAACCTAGTGACGTAGTGATGTAGTAATGTGGATACTGGAGTGAACTCCTAAAAGGCTTTGTAGCCGATGCACGTGTTGAAGCATTCTGATAAACATTTAAAAAATAAAAAATAAACGCTGCAAATTATTTCACTGTGGTTTCTTATTCAATTGGCTTGCGTTCATGATTTGAATTTCTACTAAGCTTTGAGGTGTGCGTGTTTCACAGAGTGATTATTGAATTTCAGGAGATATGCATAGAGCACGTAAATCTGTTCTCAACCAAAATACCTATTTGGATCGTTCAGTTGATCATATTTGTGTGCCTCCTGAAATTCAATAATCACTCTATCACCCGTGAAACACGCACACTCCTAAGCTTAGTAGAAATTCAAATCATGAACGCAAGCCAATTAAATACTAAACCCCAGTGAAAGAATTTGCAGTGTTTTTCTCATGAAATTTAAACCGATTTTTAGTTTATTTTTTGGTTAACATTTTTGATAAATGGTAGGCATATATTGTTCAATGGTAGATTTACCTCTTCTATAGTAGCAGATTCTTTTAAGCCCCGCATCAGGTACGTCTCGTTGAGGAGTAAACTGCGTAGCAACAAACGTGAGCCAGATCTCTTTCTATTTGGGGACAGGTCCAC